>LPNX010367373.1:428713-456014 GCA_001517045.1 Pseudotsuga menziesii
GAAGACCTTGATGTTGAGGCTTTCAAGCTATTAAGTGTGGTTTTGAAGCTGCTGACGTGGGATCTAAGTATGGTTTTGAAGCTGTTGATGTGGGATCTAAGTATGGTTTTGCAACCAAGTGCAAGTATGATGGTTTAGCCATTGTAATATTTTGAAAAGTGATGATTTTCCTGTAAAGTTATATGGAAATTAATGTGTTTTTGAGAAAACTCATATTTATTGTAATACTTTTGACATTTCATATAATATAATTTGTGGTTTAAAACTTATATATATGGTTGTACTTTATAATATGTACAAATGTTCTAATTATTAACTAATTAATGTGACATTGCATGCAGATTTACATGTGTATTAGATATTATTTACAAGTGTTGTAATTAATTATAATGTGACATTGCATAATTCGCATGTGTATTAGATGAGAATAAATATATGATTCTTTTTTTAATTTAAACGTAATATCAAATTAAAAATTTATATTGATTAATAATGGACAACATTAAAACTACTAAAATATAATGACCATACATAAAGCGACGAAAAATGACTAAATTAGTGACCAGTAAATGAGATTAATGACCAATAATTGAGAGATATGCGGCCAAAAAATGAGATATAAATGACCAGAAAAATGACCAAAATTCGCATATCAATGACCAAAAATCAGTTTTGGTAGCTAATTTATGGTCTTTTATTACGTGACCAAATTTGGTCATATTCTAGCTTGTCATGTGGTCATTAATTTGGTTACAAATGTGGTCATATATTTGGTCATTGATTAAAATATATGACCAAATTAACGACCAAATATATGACCAAATTAATGACCAACCGACAAGCTATAAATGACCAAAATAAAAATGACCAATTTTGGTCATATAATAAAAGACCGCAAATTAGCCACCAACGATCGCCAAACCAAAAGTGGTTATTGATATGCGAATTTTGGTCATTTTTTTGGTCACTAATCTCTCATTTTCCACTAGTGTTGGCAGGTTGTGACTTGGTGAAAGATTAAACTTGGAGTTTTATTATGGAAAATACTACCATGGCATATTTCATATGCCATGGTTTCTAAGCATTAATCTTAGGGAACATGCAAAGTATTAAGGCTTAATCCTATGGTCTAAAAACTATATTTCAATACTATGCATGGTGTTTGGACTTAGGGTTAGCGCATAAAGTGCATGGACTATTATTACACTATACATGATACCTTGTATTAGCATTGGGTGGAAAGTTATAACGTATATTTTACAACTTATACGATGGGGTTTAAGAGGCTGCATGAATTGGAAACCATCGTTAATGTTTCGAATGAAAACTATGGAATAGTGGGTTTTGGGTTATTAGTTTCCACTAGGCTGGTGCCATTAAGGTTTCTTGGGGTTTGAGGCAGCCAAAGCTTAGGGCTTGCCTCCATGAACAGTTTTGGCATTTTTTTGGGTCTATTGATGGTTATGGTCTCGTCTCTACGCTGTGAACGAGACAATGCCCTGGGTGACAAAGGTAAAATTCGTTTGGTTTTATGACTGCATTAAACGTTTGTTTTGTGGATCCTTCATGGTCATACTTCTCATCCTCATCATGTTTGGTTGTGTTTGCAGGTGATAGGGTGAGTGAGGGAGTAGTGGCTCAGAGCTTCTCTATCAGCTCAAGGGTGATGCCAATGTGGCCATGGTAAGCCTTATTTACAAGCGAATCTTATCACTTCTCGGTAATGGGGTAGGACTGGGTTATGTCATTGTTGTTTTTGGGGTTTCGATTTTCCTTCGGGCCTGTGTATGCAATGTTTGGGTTTCTAAATACTAGTAATGTGAGCAGTGAAATGGGGAACTCAGGCTTCTATCAGACTCTGTATTTCGTTTATGTAGTTCGTATTTTGGTTTGAGGGTTTTTTAGCCTGGGAAGCACCATTGATTGCAATGGTGCCATACCCCTTCGCATGACTATGTAACTTCAATTTCAAACTTTAATTGTGACTGTATAAATAATAAAACTCCTGCATTTTTGGAGATGGTTAATATATTGGAATGAGTGTAAATTATTATGCTGCAATAGGTGTTCATTTACTTGTGTTGGATGAGGCATTTTCCTTCGTGGATGCTCTTTACAATTCCTTGTATTTAGTTCTTAGCTATAAATTCCTGTGAGTGAATGGGTTGAGGCCATGCCATGCATGACATGAGCCCTTCCACTATTGTTGCGATAGATTGGTTGGTTGAAATATTTTCTGTTTCATTTTATTAATAATTATGTGCAATGTGGGAAAGCCATGGGTGAAAACCCACTATGGCTATCATTGCTGTAGATTTACTTTTATATGGACTATATATTTAAATAATTTTGGTCGAGGCCGTGCTATAGTGTTAGTGCAGAACCTAGGGTCTTGAGACCTTGCTGTAGTGAATGTATATGATTTGTTATTTAATCTTGCCTATACCTTGTGTATAGCATGGTCGTGATTATGGTAAAAAAAAAACCCGCAGGGTTCGAATATTGTTTGTTGTTGATGTAATGAGTTGTATTTTAAAGTGGATGCGATTTGGGGCTTTAGGTGCCCATAGGATTTGATTTCCATTGAATCTTCTAACTACTTTGGACTGTGTAGAGATTTCCATATGGTTTACAGAATGAAATGATTTATGTGTATGAATTTATATTGGGGTTTTTAATGTGGCTTGCGAGTTTGGTTTGGGTACCCATAGGGGTCAATACCGCGACCTCTGATAGATTAAGAGTTTTAGTTTAATAAAATTCAAGTTTATTGGGTTAATGTTTATTATTAATTACTGTAGGTTTTAATATGATGGCTTCGTGGTTATATAGAGAATAGCACGATAGTTTACAGGATTTGTTCCTGTGACCTTAATGTTATTTCTGAGTTCATTATTTAATGATTATGGTATTTCTTTGGTTAAGTGTTTATACTATGGCTGTGAGCAATATTTAAATGGGACTATTCAACTTTTGGCATATTTTTTGATTATGTGAATTATGTTATAAGACTATGTATTTTAAATAGTGAAAAGAGATTTGATGTTTGAACCAAATAATGGTCACGATACTTACATTGTTCATTGTTTATTGTGTTGATGTATATGTAACTTCGGAATGTATTCTTCTGTATTGTAATCTGATGTTTATTCCGGGATGTTTCTATTATGTATTTGAGTCATGTTGTCATGCCCGATGTTCCGATCGGGAGGATTAATAATGTAAACAAGTCTTGTCAAGTCATTGTGTAAGTCCCCACAGTTTCAGGGTACTTGAGTTATTATACACTAATTAAGGTGTAGGCTCGAGTAAGTAATTGTTGGTTGGGCCGACATAATTACGTGCACTTCAAGTGAACGGAAGAATATAAATAAAGAGTGAGAGTCTCTCTATTTATCACTTGTACATCACATCACTTACTCTCTCAAGTGTGGAGCACTAGCGAAGAAGGAAATATACTGGGACTAGAAGACTACTGCTGTCGGGAGTGCATCTTACTGTTTTGGGGTCTTACATCTTGTGGTGATTCTATCTTTGAGGAAGTTACGGGGTTTTCTCCATTTATGGTTTCCCCAATCAAAAATCTTTGTGTCTCTTGTCTCTTGTGATGTGCTTATGTTTTATTGATGTGCTTTTTATTCTCTCAATGAAAATATCCTAACATAATGCTAGCTTAAATGTTGAAAAACTAACATGGTATTAGAGCTAACCTGAGAAGAAGACACTATGCAGCTGTGGGAACTAGGGATTCCTAGTTTGTGGATCTTCCTCCATAGATTTTCAACAAAATTAAGGTGGAATTACTCTCCTCCCTAGGGCGCATCTTTCTGTTGAAGCGAGATTTGATTCCGAGCATTTTCAGTCTTCGATGCGAAAATTAGGGCTTTCTACAGAAGAAGAATTTTTGAGTGAGACCTGAATATGATTTTTATCCTCATCAAAAACAAAGTTTAGAGACCTGGATCAAGAAATTTGGTTGGGTGAAACTCCAGGAAAGTCAAGCCCTAGTTTGACCCCGAGCTTGAAAAACCCTAAATGCTAAAAATGATAAGTTTTGGTACAGTCGCTAAATTCCAAGTTTGACAAAGTCGTAGAAGCTTAAAACTGTATGAGCTGAAGATAAAATCATGAGTAATAATGTGTCCAAAAATCACCCTCAGATTCGCTATATTCTTGGAGATATGATCCCTCCAATTTAGGGTTCCAGCCTCTTCCAGAAATCATCCACAAACAGGACACCTGTGGAGAATTGCAATATCTCGGGCTAAATGGGTCCAAATGGAATTACTAAAGATGTTATAGAAAGGGCACAGAATTTAATTTCAGTGGTCCAAAGATCATAATAAGAAGATCAACCAGTGACACGTGTAATGCCATACAACCTCGTCGTTCTGAACAGTCCTGTAATAGGTCACCTTGGGAAAAGGATCATAAATCCCAAATGGTTAAACACATTCTGATGAAACCTATGTTTTTAGATCAGGGACATACTAGGTTATCTCAATGAGAATTTTTAGACACATAGGAGCTGTAATTTCATAGGTATCACAGAAACAGTAACAAGCATTTCTGCAGAAGAAATTGGAAATCTAGGGCTTCCTGTTCCGGGAGCTTCCCTCCACTGTTTTCAGAAAAGGAGTACATTGGACATATCCATTTGAAAATATTTATCTGTCTATCCAATCAGATCTAAAAGATTCCAATTTTTGAAAATTAGGGTTTCTGTGGCAAACCCTAGATCAGCCAGCTCCGGAACCAAGACGGACACCTCAAATCGGTAAGATCTAATCCTTTGCTATTTTTCATTTGAGGTTCTCATTTCAATATGATCTATCACAATAGCTTGATGATAATCTTGGTGAAGTTGACAACTTCCAAGCATAGAAGTATTTGATCTCTCTGAAGAAAATGGATTGGACACCTACATGAGTCACATAGGTTCCAGTTTCAGAGGGAGACGAGGCCAAAGAAGACATCATGCTAATGCTGTAGAGGATGATGAACCATCTAGAAAGAGATCTAGATATGAAAGTGAAGATTCTTCAAGCGAGGATGAATATGTTCTGATATTAGCTCTCATAGGTAACATTACTCATGGAAGTGATGATTGACTTATAGACAGTGGGGCTTCCAAACATATGACGGGACTCAAGGAATCCTTTGTAAGACTGTCAAAACATGAATCGCCTCACAAGGTGAAACTAGGAGATGACTACCAATATCCAATAAAAGCTAGTGGGGAATATTCATACAAGCTAGACTCTAGTAAGTCTCTAACAATGAAAGAAGTATTGTTTGTTCCAGGACTCAAGAAGAACCTTCTCTCCATTTCAACATTGATGCAAAAGGAATGTGGGTTGCATTCATAGATGGTCAAGTCATCATGTGGACAAAAGGAAAGACTATCGATGATGCGGTAGTGATTGGAGAACAAGAAGGAGGCTTGTACAAATTGAAGGGCCATCCAGAAAAAGCCTTGATATATGACATAGTAAAGCCAAATGAGCTTTGGCATAGAAGGATTGCACATGTGCATTACAGAGCACAACCTATTGCAAGTAAAGCTAGGTCTTCCAGAATTTCAAGCTATTTGAAGGGAAGAACAAAAATCAAAATATGACCTAAATAAACCAGTTGAAGAATGTGAAGATCCAGAATGCAGAGACCATGCAGTCATAAGAGTCTCTCAAATCAAGAACAACTTGAAGTGGTAAAAGAAGAAGTGAAGAATGTAGAAGTGGTGATGGCCACCTTGAATGGCCTCCCAGGATCGTAGGATTCATTCATGTGAGGAATGTGTTCTAGAAGGAAATGATTACTTTCAAAGAAAACTCACAAGAAGAAGAAGCTTGAGAAGAGAATATGGGAGCAACTAAATATCAAGCTCTTACCATCCAAAGAAGATCCCTCAATATGAAGATCTCAACTCTTGAAGAACTTCTTATCCACCTCAGCATTTGGATAAGAAACGATGCTATCATGAATGAAGAAGACGATGAAGCTGAAGACTCAAGAAGGAGTATACCCACGAAACAAATAAAGATAAGTATTCAATTGTCATTTCATGATATTATTTTGTTATGCATTTGTTTATATTCAGTTGATGTATTATGCATAATAGGATGTTTGCATTAACGACAGTATACTACTAATATGCATGTGATGGGTAAGTAGCTCATGGTGCTATACAAATCTCCATTGCTACTTATCTAGAATGAAACCTCTTTGCTGACATATTGGATTAGTGCACAATCTCAATGTTGTCCTGGTAGAGATGGAAGGAAACTAGAAAGTTTCAATGAGATATGGATGAATGTTGTATTGGCTAAAGTAGTTGCATGATCATATATTTATGCATAAGTGTTTTCCAGTATAAATATTCCTTATGAAATGTCTCTAACCATACAATTTCATTTGACTTGTAGGAAAGACCGCATACATAATTGCCTACAAGCAAAGAAGAATGAAGACTTGTTCTGAAGAACAAGTGATGACATTTCAAGACAAAGAATAATATGATGAATGCAGTGACATCATTGATGTAGAACCTTCCAACCATGAAGAAGTAACTAAGAAGAAATGGAAGACCAGTTCAAGAAGAATGATGTTAATGCATATTATCGAGACCTAAAGAGAAGTTCATAGTTCCATCATGCAGTAGATGGAAACATCGTGGGATACAAAGCAAGATTCGTAGCATGAGGCTTCTCATGAAAGGAAGGCCTAGACTACGAAGAGACATTTGCAACCAGTAAGAGTTTAAATACATACATGATGAGCTTAATGAATATCTTAACCTTTGCTACAAGGTTGATAGAGGATGACAAACTCATAGATGGGTGCAAGATGAACTTTTCAAGAAGTTCAAGATAGAGGATCTTAGTATCCAATGATCCTAGATGGATACTACTTGTCACTTCAGTACAGAATGTTTCAGTACATAAAGTACAGAAGACACAGGGAGTACGATGCTTCGCTTCAGCGGGAGTGACTACAGAATATCCTGAGGTTCAACATGATATGATAGGATGGATAGATTACTAATGACTCTAAGCTTTACTAAGAGTAAAGAGGATTCCAACCTTTGCTTCAAGGTTGAATACGGAAGACCAATGATACTCCTGTTATGTGTCGATGCACTATTTTTCTAGGTATGGAGGTGTGGCAGAGTACAGATGGAATCTTCCTTGGACAAGGGAAGTATGCAGTAGAGATCCTAAATAGGTTTGGGATGATGGACTGCAAGTCCATGAACACACATATGGCATCGAACATGAAGCTAGTAAGTGATGCTTCATCAGAGACAGTTGATGCTACGATGTATCGTTAGATGATTGGGTCCTTGATGTACCTGAGACCAGATATTTGCTTTGTTGTGAACACATTGAGACATGTTCACCTTATGGTTGCAAAGCATGTAGGGCTATATTTGATTATGGGCTCAAGTACGATGTGAATCAGAAGATTAACCTAAAGGGTTATGTTGATTCAGATTGGGCAGGCAGTGCCATTGACAGGAAGAGTACTTCAGGATGTTGCTTCAGTATGGGATCAGGTGTGATCTCTTGGTTTAGCAGGAATCAATCCTATGTGGCACTGAGTACAGCTGAAGCAGAGTATGTCGCAGTTAGTTCAGCTAGTTGTGAGGCAGTATGGCTGTGGAAGCTACTGTTTGATATCTTTGATCTCCAGTTGAATGCTACTTGTATACATTGTGACAACTAGAGTTGCGTGAAGTTGTCAGAGAATCCAGTGTTCCATGACAAGTCGAAGCATATCGAGATCAAGTATCACTATATTAGGGATATGGTGTAGAGAGGAGCAGTGAAGTTCTAGTATGTTGCGACGGAGGAACAGATAGCTGATGTATTGAAGAAGCCATTGGCTAGGCTGAAGTTCGAGTACTTTAGAGAGAGACTTGGTGTTATCCAGATCGAGGTCCATTCCAAGAGAAAGTGATGAGATCCATAGCCATTCTGACATGGTGAGAGGATTGGTTCCTTCCATGGTCAGATGTAAGGGCTGATCCATTCTGTCATGGTGAGAGGATTTGGTTCCTTCCATGTCAGATATGAGTGCTGACTGCCATTCTGGGAATGGAGGAACCTATTCAGTTACCAGGAACACTCAGTCTAGGACTGAGAGAGCCATTCTGATGAGCAGGTCAGATGTAAGGGCTGATCCATTCTGTTCATGGCTAAAGGATTAAGTTCCTCCCATGTCAGATGTGAGTGCTGGACATTCTGTCGAGTAGGATAGATGTAAGGGCTACTACCACTCTCCGAGAGAGTGGAGGCACCTGGTCAGTTACCAGGTGGCTCAGCCTGGGACTGGGGGTCATTCTGACGAGGGTGTAGGATTCAGTTCCTACCAGGTCAGATGTAAGTGCAGAAATCTTCTACCATTGTCAAGAGGATGTGATTCCATCCTGGGTGAAAGTGTGGAAACCTTTCATCATTGTGAGTAGCATGTGTTCCCTCTTGGATAGAAGTCTTCCATCATTGTGAGCCAGATGCGATTCTAGCCTAGGTGAAAGAGTGTAAAGCTTTCATCATTGTGAGCAGGATGTGTTCCCGCCTGGATGGAATTATGCCTTTCTGACGAGTAGGTCAGATATAAGTGCAGAGCCATTTCACAGGTGGTATTTGATGTGCCTATCATGCTAGTGAATGTGAGTGCTGGGCCTTTCTGACGAGTAGGTCAGATGTGAGTGCTGGACGAAGACCTACCTGGTGACTAGGCCTACAACCAGCATGAAAAAGGGATGGCTCTGTAGAAATTCCTATGACGAGATAGTACACACATGATGATGACCAGAGGAGATCCAGATCGAGCTATGATCCAGATCTAGTTATGATGACTCCAAGAGATCCAGATCGAGTGATGATACAGATCCAGCAGTGATGATCCAGATCGAGAGATGATCCAGATCCAGATCCAGATCGAGTGATGATCCATATCTAGATCCAGTGATGATGTTCTATGATGATCCAGATCGAGAGATGATCCAGATCCGATAATGAAGATGAATTGAACACGAAGATGACTTGAATATGAATATGACTTGAGTACGAAGATGATCCAGTTGATACAGAGAAGAAGACCAGTGCTGAAAATTGTGTCGAAAGAATACCTTCCTAGTTAAGAGGGAGTGTTGATGTATATGTAACTTCAGAATGTATTCTTCTATATTGTAACCCGATGTTTATTCTGGGATGTTTATATTATGTATTTGAGTCATGTTGTCATGCCCCAATGTTCCGATTGGGAGGATTAATAATGTAAACAAGTCTTGTCAAGTCATTGTGTAAGTCTCCATAGTTTCGGGGTACTTGAGTTATTATACACTAATTAAGGTGTAGGCTCGAGTAAGTAATTGTTGGTTGGGCCGACATAATTAAGTGCACTTCAAGTGAATGGGAGAATATAAATAGAGAGTGAGAGTCTCTCTATTTATCACTTGTACATCACATCACTTACTCTCTCAAGTGTGGCGCACTAGTGAAGAAGGAAATATATTGGGACTAGAAGACTACCGCTGTCGGGAGTGCATCTTACTGTTTTGGGGTCTTACATCTTGTGGTGATTCTATCTTTGAGGAAGTTGCGGGGTTTTCTCCATTTATGGTTTCCCCGATCAAAACTCTTTGTGTCTCTTGTCTCTTGTGATGTGCTTATGTTTTATTGATGTGCTTGTTATTCTCTCAGTGAAAAGATCCTAACATAATGCTAGCTTAAATGTTGAAAAACTAACATATTGATGATGTTATTTTAATGTAATGATTTGGTAGTTAATGTGTATTTATATATGCAGACCTTGGGAGGTCTTTAGTAGTTGATTTATCTTAGAAATAATTGTAGTATGTACTTAGTTTATTTTTTATTTCCATTCTAGAATTGTTAATGTATACTTGTAATTAGTATTCTGATTTGTTTACTATTGATTTTAATTAAATAGATTCTAATATAAGTTTTAAATGGCACATTAGGCCTGATCTAGTATTAACTTAACATGGCTCTGCTGAAAAATGAAATATGTCAGAAGAGTAAACAGGCCAAAAAGAAGATAGGTCATAGTTCTGAAATAAAACCTAGTTTATACTTAACCCGGTAGAAAAATATAGGAACTAAATCTAGGGTGTAGAACCCTTGATAAACAATTATAAATAAATAAAACTTTGCAGAAGTAAACTAATGAATACAATCTGGATATAGAAAATAACTTATAGCCTAGGGTTGATATTTAAAAATGCAGACCCTAGCAGATTTTAACAGAGAAACAATTGCATAGGGTTAGGAAATTCAATGTAATAATTTACCTAACATAGCCAACATTTATTCTAGGAAAATGGAATAGGAAGTCTAGGGCTTCATACCTATAACTTGAATCTCTTTTAATGGCTGAACCTGCATGCTCACATAACCGACATTAATAATTCAAAGGCATATCTGACCTCTATTTTTTATGACCAAATCACTTGGGAACTACCATGTTCCACCATACCATGACCCAAAACCATTCCTGGTTTTAATCCAGATTCCTTCGAGCTAGAGTCCAACTTACAAGTATCTTAGAGATCCTAAGGTAGGGTTTTCTATCTGGTATATTAGGTCTTGATTAGTTCTCCTTTTTCTTTCTAGGAAAATGTTCTTGAAGAATTTACATGAGAGCAAAACATGCAGAAAATGACTCCTTATAAATGATAGATTAGAACCCCAAGCCTTTCCTTGGATTGAGTCCTTATAGAAAGACTTTTCAGTCAAAGGGATAGTTAAATCAAGAAACCTTGGTTTCTTGATTTAACCCTTTTTAGTTACTTTGGGTAATTTTTAATATTTTAACTTATGAACATTCAACTAGTTCCTAATTAGACTTTTGTAGGTTTTAGACTATTTATTATCTTTACATAGTAAATAATAATGGATGGATATTTTCTTTCTTTCTTTCATCATTAATATTATTATTATATTTATTCTATATACATCCCATGTATAAAATACATAATAATATAACACTTGTTAACATTTGTCTTTGGGCATCATATACCATGATCCCTAGACTTAATGACACTTCTTCATTAATGTCAAAATAGGTTGATGGTTAGGTCTAATAGGCTAGGCAACTCTAAACATCCTTGCATGTTGTATTTCCCTCATATAACGTGGTAGTTCTTCAGTACTTGATGAGAATATAGAAATTCAAAATTTCATTTAATGACTTATAAATAAGTATGATGAGATCAATATTTTTCTCGAGTCGTTTTCACTCAGAAGTTATTAAATTATTTTAAGTAACCCCTAGAAATTACCAGAGCCCATACTCAATGCTTTAACATGGAGTTACAACTTAGTGCAATTCCATAGCTCTTTTCTCAACACTAATGCTACAATGTACTTGTACGATACACCTAGGGATACAATGGCCAAGGATATGATGCTCTAGAGCATATGATCAACATCAACATTGAGGGATCCAAGGCTTATGCCAAACACTTCCAAATATTATATTTTCATGTGTTCCATAGCTTCTCGCTCAACAAAAATGTAAGTACTCATATGCTCTAGAGCTCCTCTCTCAATAAAAACATTAATTACCCATGTGCTCCAGAGCTCTTCGCTCAACACAAAACATCAATCACCCATGTGCTCGAAATATCCTCCCTCAACACAAAAAATTAAGTACTCATGTGCTCCAGAGCTCCTCACTCAACACAAAAGATCTCATTAATCATGTGCTTTAGGGTCCACGGCCAACACAACAAGCATATATATATATATATATATATCATCAACAATTGGCTTACACACAATATATAAAACAAATCATCATGTTTATATGCAATGGGGTCTTCGACCCAATATATCAAAATAACATATCCAGTCAACATCATAATCAATAGGCACATGCCTATAAGTGTTAGGTCCAAAATTCAGGATATTACAATCATGTTCTGAGTGGGGTTCCTGTAACTTCAAAAATTGTAAATATTAGACATTTAACAAATTAATCAAGACTAACAAATGCATTAACACAATGATATGTATTAACAAAATGAAAAATGTTCAAATATTACCTCAATGTTGGTTGTTTGGGCCTCGAATACAACCACACCAAGTGGAGTACCACCCCCCTGAGAGGAATCAATATTCTACAAGAGTAAATATTGTATATATTATGAATCTTTTAATATGTTACATATAGTATAGAAAAATTAAAAATTGAACAATAATAGTTTTAACAATGTCCTTAGCTGAACATGAGTCATCGTAGAGGTACCATGTCTTTGTCGAGGACCATAATAGGATTGACCACACATTGTGCATATGTGTGGCTCGCTCTGAGGGACATGGGGTGTCAGTCTATCCCCACCAATAGATGTTCCTCTACCACAAAAAGCTGGTGGTTGTACCCCAACAAAGGAAGAGGGATTTTTATGTTCAATAGTAGTCGTGTGTCGAGAAACCATCTCAACAAAAGTTAGAAATGCCTCATGTGTCTAGGAAACCGTATCATGTGCATGAGGGATGTCTACCCTCGCTAGCCAGGCACGAGGGCAAGTATCTATGGATTGGAATATCTATGCTTAGCATTTGGTCGGTATTAGGGAATCCCCCTACCAACTCCCTGGAAGCCCAACATGTCAAAATAGTTGACATGTTTCCCTATCACAAACTCTGCACACAACTTCCATAGGAAGTAGAACGATACTTCCCTATTGTTGTGCGGGGGAATTTCAAAAACCACATACCACCTATCCATCCAATGGTCTCTAATGGGTGGAAAGGTGCACCACTCAATCGAAATATGTGTCATGGTGCTCTATTGAATGTCATCTGTCCTAGGTACTCTAAACAATGTATAGATGTGTTCTTTGTTTATTTTCAGCTTCTTTACCTCGTTCTAGCTCAACCTATCATTGTATTCTTGTATTTTCATTTTATTGTACGATGCAATGATGTACAAAGCATCATTCGATATTGCGATCATATCAACAATAGTCAACAATGAGTCTAACAAGCAGGGGCGTATCTCATCTCTACCCCTCTAAGCAGAACCAATCTCTTTGAGATGGCCAACAACCCTCAATATCTCAACATTGTTATCAACAGTAGCCACTGCAATCATAAATACAAATAAATTATCATTAAAAATATAAACACATGATATAATGACATCTCTAAGCACTAAAAAGTGTATAACTACTGTCTGCCAAATAACAACATAAACTAAATCTATTATGTAAATTTTTCAAATTCATCTTTAATTTTATAGTAAAGAATAAACATTTTACATTTTTTCATTTTAAATTTATTCCCTAAATTCATGTATTAATTCCAATTTCCATATGCATGTGTACATAAAATTTCCTATGTGCATATGTTGATTTGGAAGCTCCACTGGCTTATTTTAAGGCTTGGATTATGAAGTTTCATTAAAATTGTGAGGTGCTGACTAATGCCCTTGCAAGACCAGCTCCCAAATTGCGGGTAGAGGAAATGACTAGACCCTAAAATAGGTGGCATAATGTGCTATTGATGAATACAATCCCAGTATAGGCAACGATTTTGTTAGATACATAATTATTTGTTGTATCGTAATAGTTTTTGGACTCCACAGTCTATTTAGCAGATCTTTGTTTATATGTAATTTGGGCCATGTATGGATTCCACTTGATGTTATTTTAGTTCTATGCTCTCTTTCTATATACCCATGAGAGACTTTAAATGCACAATTGTGTATAGTGGATTCTATGGTTTCAAGGTTTCCATTGGATTCTACGATGTATGATAGTATGTGATTGGCATGTAATCAAACACATCAACCTCCCTATGTATATTCATGTTCATAGACCCTATTGTTGAACTTCGTTATCTTGACCTTAACCAAAAAGTACCCTTCATTAAAGAGGAAATCATTCTTAAGCATGGGGATCTTCTATAACTTATTTTAAGACTTGGATTAGGAAGTTTCATCAAATCTATAAGGTGTTTATTGATGTTCTTGGACGCCCAACTTTGATATTTTGGATAGACGCAAGGGATTTACCATGTTTGTTTATGTATTTTAGGGAATATATGAATTCTACTTTATTTTTTTTAGTTGTATGCAAGCTTGCAATATATTTGGCAAACTTTGAATATTTGTTAATTTTTGTTTGGATTCACAATGATGCTTGCGAATATACATATGCAATTAGTGAAGTTCATTTTTTTATGAGATAATTGGGGTTTTGGTTTCCATTAGGCATCTAAATTACTTATGCAAACTTGCAATGTGCTTGAGAAACTTTGCATATTTGTGAATTTTGGTATGGATTCACAAGGATGCTTGTGAATATGCATATGGAAATAGTTAAATTGATTTGTTTTTTATGAATTTATCAGGGTTTTGGTTTCCACTAGGATGTGAATTTTGGGTATACATTTTGGTAAATAATTGAAATTATTTTATTTTTATGATTAAATTAGGGCTTTGGTTTCCATTAGGGTTTTGGTATCCATTGGTTTCCATTGGACAATTCCATTGGGGTTTCAGTTTCCATTGGTTTCCATTGGCCATAAATTAATTTATTTTGGTTTAATTTAAAATTAGAGAAAATAAATTAATGAATTTAGGGAAAAAATCATGAGAAGAATTGAGGAAAATATGAGAACAATTGAGGAAAATAACTCACAAAGAATAGGTTGATCCAAAGGTGGAGGTGGATGGCTTTGACTCACCAAAAACACATTCTCCCACTCACGTTCTGCTCTGTCTAAGCTCCAACAACACTGTGATGTGGTGAAAATGATAGGCTCAACCCGTTTTAAACAAAAAAAGGATTTTAAAAACATGAATGTGTTTATTCAAAGAAAAATGGGAGCTCGATTTGCTTCAATAAATTGGGGGCCTGTTTTGTTCTACTATCCTAATTAGCAGGCCTGTTGGAAGCCTTGGGACCAGGCTTGGGAGGGTCGGGATTACTTGGGATGATTTATATTTTATGGATCAAGAGTGACTAACTTCACTCTACCATTGCATCTAAAAGGTCCCTCAATTTTGTGCACTCAGCCTTAATACAACTTCTAGTAACTAGTTAAGTTTGTATTCGTCGAACTGAAAAGGGTTGGAGGAAATTTCCTGACCTTTGGAAAGGAAGAAGGGGGCCTAAGAGGAGGTGACCCTATTGCCACTTTCATCAGATGGGTTTCCAACCTACAATCCATATAATGACATGATTACAAAGGTAATAATAAATTGGAACAATAACATGCATAAGGATGATAGAGAAAAAACCTTACCCAACTAAACAATGCATGGGAGGGAAGTTGGAAGATCCCATAAGCTAGCCAAACTCCACATGCACAGTAAAAGAAAGAAGTCAGATTCATTATTGGAAAATCAAATTGATCAAGGCATAGAAACTTCCAGCCAAAATTTACCTTAAACTATTACAGAGAGGGCTAGGGGGAAACTCCTCCTAGTTACCCTTATCTCTCCCATTCCTGCAAAACAACATAGAGAGATTGATTTAAAAGCTATCCATTAGAGTAAATTTCAACTCAAAATGGGCCTTTTAACCATAATTCAAATTCCTTGTAATCATGTGTTAGCCAATGAAATTGCTTTAAATTTGAAATACCGTATAGGTCTTACACAATTTTTTCATATAAATTTGGAGATAGGTATCATAAAAAAAACTATTTTTTTGTTCATATTTTCGATGTATCTTCCTGTTTTTTTACTCAAATTTCGATCGGGAGAGCTCCTTGGATGCAAATTAAATTCCACATCCAACGAGTACCCACTCGACATACTTTTGACAGAACCCACTACCCCAAAAACAAGAAATACCTGAAAAATGTGATGATCAATTTTTTCAGGTATTTCTTGTTTTTGGGGTAGCAGGGTTCGTAAAAGTATTCCAAGTGGGTACTCGTTGGATGCAAAATTTAATTTCACATCCAATGAGATCTCCTGATTGAAATTTGAGTAAACTCACAGGGAGATAGGTCGAAAATACGAACAAAAAATGTACTTTTTTTCTTTTCTTCTTCCAACATTAATAAATATTATTTTATTATTTTAACTATTATTTTATTATTTTTTCTTAGGAGGATCATTTTGAGTTGAAATTTCCTCTAATGATCATTTCCATTTGTTAAAAAACCTGTAAAAAAGGAAAACAACATAAGAATTTTTGTAAATGGACTTATCTCTTACTTGAAAAAGATGTGGCATGATGAAAGGATTCATAAGAGCTCAAAGAAGGACCTATTACCTTCCTCATAATGAAAAATTAGAATAAAGAAGGTCATAATGGTGGCCATACCAATGATAAAAATCTTCAAGTAAAACTAAAAAGTAAGCAGATAAATTTTTTCTACGGATCTTCAAGTAAACCTAAAAAGTAAGCAGTAAACCTTAAGTCATTAAATGACAAGCTTTTCGGGATCTGCGATCTACATGTCAAAAAGCAGAAATCAGAAAGGAGGGGATAAAAGGATCCCGTCGCATGATAAGTTTTCGATTTCAAAGTTCGTAGTGGAACGATGAAAGGTGGAATGCGAATGACTAAAGTGTGGATGAATTTTTTCTACAGATGGTAGGATTCTGATTCTGAAGTCTAGAGGAGAGGAGAATGAGCATGATGCAGAAGGAAAAAGTTGGAAGGGAAGCTTCAGTGTCGAAAAAAACTTTTTGGGTGCAGAGCTAGATTTAGTTATGGAAGCTAATGTGGGTTATTTTATAAAATATCTTAAGGTTAAATTTTTATAGAGGTTATAGCTCAAAATTCATGTGAAAGAAAGTATACTTAATTTTTTTATATGCATTTTTAATAGGCTATTGGGGGATGTACATACTTGCATATATAAATAAAACTATACTACATGCAGGGACAATGAATTTTTCAAAGAAATCATAATTAAAAGCATACCTATACTTATGAATCTTTCTCTATCTATGACAGACTTGTCTCAGATGATACATGCTCATCGTGACCACCCCGCATAAAATATATTATATTAATATTAAGATGTATTAAATGTGACAATCCCTACTATAAATATGTAAATAATGATGATAAATCAAAAAGTAATTTTCTTATAAGTAATAATGAATCACCAAAATTATATGCATCATTGACCGCTACATCCATATCATGAGCGTCAACTGACAGAGTATGGGTTTCTAGGGTATCATTGGACACCAGTTGTAAATTTTTTCACGTAAATTGTCAAATACTTAAAATATAAATAATTTATGAAACAACTGAACACTGTGATATAAAAAATAATAAAATAGAAGAAGGGTTTTGACTTACATATTAGAGTAACCCATCATGGCGAAGCCCTGAAGAAGGCCCATATCATATGTTTCGGCAAGTTGTGTAAGGATCCTCTACGTGTGATGGTACATCCTCATATGTGTCAGCCCCAAATTTCCTAGCCCCAGATGTGCAAACCCCTTTGCCTACATTTCCCTCGACAACAGCCCCATGTCATAGAAATGTATTTACCAAATTGAATAATGCCTTGTGTGTGTCATTAATCAGATGAACTGTAGGAGGATATAAATTTTAATGTAATTGTAACTTCAGAATGTATTCACTTGTATTTCTTATCTATTGTAACCCAATGTTTATTCCAATATGTTCTTATGTCATGTCATGCCCCGATGTTTTGATTGGGAGAATCAATAATGTAAACAAGTCATGTCAAGTCATTATGGGTAACCCTCCTATTGTCTAAGGGTTAAAGTCCCTGCAGTTCCGGGGCACTAGGGTTATTAGACTCTCCTAGATAGTTCGGCCCTAGTAGTGTTTTAGTCATGTCGAGATTAGTATAAATAGAGAGCTGGACTCTCTATTTAGCACACAACTCATACACACTCAAGTGTAGCACATAGTTGAGGAAGAGAAAGACACTGGGGCTAGAGGAAAGAGCTTGCTGCTATTGGGAGATTGTCTTACTGTTTTTGGGTTCCACTTTGGTGTTGATTCTATATCTGAGGAAGTTGTGGGGTTTTCTCCATTTATGGTTTCCTCAAGGAAAAACACTATGTTCATTGTCTCTTGTGTTTGATTGCTGTGCTTTTTGTTCTCTCAGTTAAAGATCCTAATGATATGCTAGCTTAATGTTGTAAAAACTCACATGGTATCAGAGCTAACCTGAGAAGAAGACACTGTGCAGCTACGGGAACTAAGGATTCCTATTTTGTGGATATCTCTCCACATATTTTCAGCAAAAGTAAGGTGGAATAAATATCCTCCCTTGGGCGCATCTTTTTGTCAAAACAGAATCCAATTCTGATGTTTTCCAGTATTGGACCCGACATTGCTGCCAGAAATTAGGGCTTTTCACAGAAGAGGAATTTTTTAGTGGTCCCAGGCCTGGATTGATCTCCTCCCCAAAATCAAAGTCTGCGATCAATTTCAAAGCATTTGGTTGGACAGAACTCTAGAAAATCAAAACCCTAATCTGCTCCTGAACCAGTACTGCAGGATTTCAGCTTCAAATCCAGATCCAGCATCTTGACCTGGTAAGATCTAAATCTTTTGTATTTCCATTTGAGGTTCTCAGTTAAGATGTCTCATCATACAAACCTTGATGAAAAGCTTAAGGGATCTGATAACTTCCGAGCCTGGAAGTATAGGATCTCCTTGGTCTTGGAAGAAAATGAGTTAGACTCCTATATCCAGGAGGAGGTTCCAATTCCAGAGCGAGATGAGGCCAAGGCATTACATAAGAAGAAGCTGGTTATGGTAAAGAGAATCATTGCTAATTCTATCAAGGATCACCTCATTCCATAGGTGTCCTCCCTCAAGACACCCAAAGCCATGTTTGATTTCCTAACCAAATTGTTTGAATGTAAGAACATCAATCGAAAGATGACTCTAAGGAATCGGTTAAAGAATGTCAAGATCCAGAATGAGGAGACCGTCCAGTCATACTTCACAAGACAGTCTCCCAGATCAAAGAACAACTAGAAGCTGTAGATAAAGAAGTAGAGAATGTAGAAATTGTGATGACAACATTGAATGGCCTCCTTAGGTCATGATATTCTTTCATCCAAGGAATCTGTGCTAGAAAGAAGTTGGTCAAGTTCAACAGACTGTGGGAAGAATGTTCTCAAGAAGAAGCTCAGATAGCTGCTCGAAAAGAGAATATGGGAAGTGAAGATCAAGCTCTCATAGTACACTCTAAGAAAGGAAGAAGGGAAAATCATCATCACCAAGGTAAGCATTCTCATCAGAAAAATAACTTTATGAGAAGGGATCCATCCAAACTCAAATGTTTTACATGCGATGAAATGGGACACTTTGCTAAAAATTGTCCCAAGAATAAGAATGGATCCAAGAAGAAGAAGAAATCCAAAATAAGACATCATGCTCACACTACTGAGGATGATGGTCCTCCTAGGAAGAGAGTAAAACAAGAAAGTGAAGACTCTTCATGTGAAGATGAATATGTTCTGATCTCCGCTCTCACGGGAACTTTCACTCATGGAAGCAAAGATTGGCTTATTGACAGTGGGGCTTCCAAACACATAACAGGTTTCAAAGAATCCTTTGAGAAACTATCTGAACATAATTCACCTCATAAGGTGAAACTTGGGGATGAATACCCATATCCTATAAAAGGTAATGGTGAATCCTCCTACAAGCTAGACTCTGTAAATTCTATGAAAATGAAGGATGTTCTATTGTACCAGGATTAAAGAAGAATATTGTATCCATATTGGCACTGGATGCAAAAGGAATAAGGGTTGCATTCATAGATGGTCAAGTCATCATGTGGCCAAGAGGAAAGACTATTAATGATGCAATAGTGATTAGAGAACAAGAAGGAGGTTTATACAAGCTGAAGGGCCATCCAGAACAAGCTATGGTCCATGACATAGTAGAGCCAAATGAACTATGGCATACAAGGCTTGCACATGTGCATTACAGAGCACTACCACTTGCAAGCAAAGTTGTTGAAGGTCTTCCAGAAATTCAAGCAAAACATGAAGGGGTCTCCAGAGGATGTGCAAAGGGGAAGAATACAAAGAAGACATTTCCAAGTAGTGAAAGCAAGGAAAAAGGAATCTTGGAAATCATCCACTCCAATGTATGCAAACCAATGTCATCAAGCTCACTAAGCGGGTATGTATATTATATTTCTTTCATTGATGAATTTTCTAGGAAGACATGGATTTACTTCATGAAGAACAAAGATGAATTTTTCAGCAAAATTCAAGGAATTCAAATCCTTGATCGAAAACCACATAGAAAATAAGATCAAGACCTATCGATCAGATAACAATGGAGAATTCACATCAAATGAATTCAAAGACATATGTAAAGAATCAGGGTTTAAGAGGGAGTTGTCCACTCCTTACAATCCACAACATAATGGGGTTGCAGAAAGGAAGAATAGAACCATCATGGAAGATGCAAGATCAATGCTTCATGATCAAGATCTTCCTATGCACCTATGGGAAAAAGCAGCTAGAACAGCAGTGTATGTACAGAACCATACTCCAAACAGAGTACTCAAGAACAAGACTCCTGAAGAAGTCTTCTTCCGTAAGAAACCATAATTCAGCCATCTCAGAATATTTGGCTATATAGTATACATACACATTCCAAAAGAGAAGAGAACAAAACTAGATCCTTCAGGAAAGAAGGGAATATCTGTGGGATACTCTGAAGGCTCGAAGGCTTAAAAAATATACTTCCCAGGATACAAGGAGATCAACATCAGTAGGGATGTAACATTTGATAAAGACACAGCTTACAAAAAATCTAGAAAGAGACCTGCTAAAGAACTTGAAGAATCCGAAGCTTCCAGAATTCATGATACAACCATGAATGAAGAAATTCAAGAAGAAGATAGAGAATTTGAAGAACCACAAAGACCTGTAGATCCACCTGAGGAAAAGAATCATCATAAGAGGAAACTTGCTTGGGTACATGAAATTATCCAAGGTGAAAAAATATATGGGGCTCCAGAAGAGAATCACAGAGAAGGAAGGAGAACCAAATCTTGCTCTGGATATGTAGCCTTACTATGTGAATTTATCAAAGAAGAACCTTCTAGTTATGAAGAAGCGGCAGAACAGAAATAATGGAAGGATGTGATGATCGAATAATATCAATCAATCATGAAGAACGATGTTTGGGATGTTGTCCCAAGACCAGAAGGGAAGTCAGTTGTAACTTCCAAATGGATCTACAAGATCAAGCATGTTGCAGATGGTAGCATAGAGAAATATAAGGCAATATTTGTGGCTCGTGGCTTCTCACAGAAGGAAGGAATAGATTATGAAGAAACATTTTCTCCTGTATCCAGATACACTTCCATCAGATCAGTACTTGCTTTGGCTGCAGTAATGAAATGGAAGATACACCAAATGGATGTCAAGACTGCTTTCTTGAATGGTGTAGTAGAAGAAGAAGTGTGTGTAGAACAGCCACTTGGGTTTGAGACACATGACAAGGAGTCTCATGTGTGCAGACTGAAGAAATCCTTGTATGGTTTGAAATAGGCACCCAGGACATGGTACAGTAGAATTGACAGCTTTCTATCCAGCTTGGGCTTTACCAAAAGTAAAGCAGATTCCAACCTTTACTGCAACGTTGAAGATGGAAACCCCATGATGCTTATACTGTATGTAGATGATCTATTTGTGACAAGTATGGATGGGTTGATTACTGATACGAAGAGAAATCTTGCTGCCGAGTTCAAAATGAAGGACTTGGGTATGATGCACTATTTTCTAGGTATGGAGGTGTGGCAGAGTGCAGATGGAATCTTCCTTGGACAAGGGAAGTATGCAGTAGAGATCCTAAATAGGTTTGGGATGATGGACTGCAAGGCTATGGCCACACCTATGGCATCAAACCTGATGCTATTGAGCAATGCTTCATCTGAGTCGGTTCATGCTACGATGTATCGTCAGATGATTGGGTCCTTGATGTACCTGACGAACATGAGACTAGACATTTTCTTTGTTGTGAACACCTTGAGCCATTTCTTGACAGATCCGATAAATGTTCACTTGATTGTTGCAAATCATATTCTGAGGTACCTGAGGGGTACAATTGATTATGGGATCAAGTACGAGGTGAATCAGAAGATTAACCTAGAGGGTTATGTTGATTCAGATTGGGCAGGAAGTGCCATCGATAGGAAGAGCACTTCAGGGTGTTGCTTCAGTATGGGAACAAGTGAGATCTCTTGGTTTAGCAGGAACAATCCTGTGTGGCACTGATTATAGCTGAAGCAGAGCATGTCGCAGCTTGTTCAGCTAGTTGTGAGGCAATATGGCTGTGGAAGCTACTGTCTGATTTATTTGATCTCAAGATGGATGCTACATGTATACATTGTGACAACCAGAGTTGCGTGAAGTTTTCATAGAATCCAATGTTCACTAGTGGAAAATGAGAGATTAGTGACCAGGAGACCACAATTTTTTGGTCACCACAGTTTTTTTCAAGGGATCATAAATGACCAAAATTGATAAATTTAAGTGAGCTAACTAAAAAAGACCAAGATAAATGACCAATTTTGGTCACGAGACAAAAACCAACTTAAAATGACCAAGATAAATGATCAAATTTGGTCACGGGATATCTAGACTAAAAATGACCACATAACAATTGGTCATTTATTTGGTCATTTTTAGTTGTCACTCCGGCAATGAAAAAAATTACAAATTTGACAATGAATTTTTACATTTTACTAAATTCTAACATATATATAATATATATTTACAAGTCCTTATATTAACAAAACTGAATTAATGCAACCCAATTATATGTTAATTTGGACATGACCTTGGCATATACAAAATCCCACTAAACCTTTAAACGTCCCACTAAACCTTGGCATATAATGTTAATTATAAGGCTAATTTTCATGACCTTGACATATAATTATAGTTTTTATAGGCTAATTTGGACATGATCTTGGTACCTTGGCTAATTAAATCGGTGGAATCCACGTCAGTTAAAGGATATTTTGCTATTTGGACTAGCGGTCGTTATAGAAAAAATTATATTATCTAGACCTTAGAAGATCAACTCATATAATATGGGAGCGATAAACATTTTCATCATCATATTATGCACTCAAAATGGACTCAATTCACATAATGAACTCAATCCTAGCATTAATATAACATACACACTACTACATTTCGATCCAAAATCCGACGGCGCGTGGATTTCTCTTTTTAAAATTACCAAAAATCACAAGGATACAATTTTTTTTTGTAAATGTGGCCACAAGCATCGGTGAAGCGACGGATAATCTCATAACCATCGGTTAAGAGACGACGCATTCGTAAGCGTCGCTTAAGCGACGACGCCTTTGGAAAGCGTCGTCGCATATCCGATGCTTAAGTCCAATAGAGCAAAGTGATCTTAGTGGACATTAACAATTATCATAAAAAAAATAAATCTATTTAATTTAAATTTTTTATCCTATTATTTTTAGATATAAAGAAAAAATTATATTTCAATAAATTTTATAATAGTTTATAAAAACAAAAATAAAATAATAATAGTAATGCTTAATTGTTATTTTTTTTACACTGCATCTATAAAGTGTGTAGATGAGACAAATTTCTTAATATACCAAAAAAAAATACAACACAGTGTTTTAGTACCTTAAAAACGTTCATATTTAAAGTTTTAAAATGTAAAAAAGTTACATTTTAAATAATTTGATTAATAAATCTAAAATTAAAATAAAAAAATAAACCTACCAAACCCCGAGAACAAAATTAAAAATAAGAAAAAAATTTCATTGTAAAAATTTTGGTAAAAGAAAGAAGCACTTCTCCAGCTAAACTTATTTAGCCATCGGAGTTCTCATAACATTAGGAACATCCAACGGAATCTTCGGGGAGAAACCTGTCCCCTGCTTTTATTTTAAATAGACTAAATGATTAAAAATGGATTTAATATAAATAATTTTGGCGCCCACACCAAATTCAAAACCAGAGTCACTCTGCAGCCTCTTCTTTGGCCCCTCTACAGAGCAACACCAGGATCATCCATCGACCCACCAGATAACCTGAAACTGATCGAAGGGCCAACTCGGAATCACAAGACAACCTTCTTTCTTATTGGGTTTCTCTCTTAACTTGATTTCTCAGTAATATTCTGATGGAACAACAGCAACGCAAGCAATAGTAGATTCCACGGGAAGAAGAAAATGCAGAGGAGCTACAGCATGGACCCTACCCCATTGAACAACTTCAGGTAATAAGTTTCAAATTCCTTTCAAAGCCAAGAACAATGCAATGCAATTTCTTTGAAATGAATTTGATCTCTGGATGCTTTTGTTGTATCAGGCCTGTGGGATATCTGCTGTTGATATTAAAAAAACTCAAGGATGCTGGGCACTGCACGGTAGAAGCTGTTGCATATTCTCCCAAGAAAGAGCTTGTGCAGATCAAGGGCCTCAGTGATGCCAAAGTTGATAAAATTATTGAAGCAGGCATGTCAACTTTATCCCTTAGGCCACTTTTTTTATAGTTCTATTTTTGAAAACATGAAAAATTCAGTGGGTGGCTTGTATTCATATGGTTATTGCCTCTAGCAGCCTCAAAATTGGTTTCCATGGGTTTCACTAGTGTTAGCCAGCTGCATGCTCAACGCCTTGAGATTATACAGATAAGTTCTCGCTCTAGAGAACTTGACAAGATACTAGAAGGTAAAGTAATTTCTGTAGAACTTGCTTGAGAGTTCTTTGGTTACAAGGATACAGTTGAGTTGCATTGTTATTAATGATGGGATTGGTGGAATTCTTTGTGGCAATTGATAAAAATTTTTTAGGCACATTCCATGATTCTGAGAGTTTTCTCTTTTCTTAATAGGAGGGGTTGAGACTTGATCAATCACAGAGATCTATGGGGAATTTCGTATAGGAAAAACCCAATTATGTCACACTCTCTGCGTTACATGTCAAGTAAGGTTCTCATAGGAAAAAATGTGCAGCTATTATTTTAAAATATGTTTGTATGTTGTAAATTTTATTAATGAAATAGTAGTCCACACCAGCCAAAATTTGGGGCAATATGATAAACCCTTCTAGGCTCTATGCCACATACCCAGCAGCTACTCACATTATAAGAAATCGGCCCAAAGCCATTAAACAGTCATTATCATAATGTCCAAAATTAGGGCTCTGGAAGTGTTCTAGAGCAATTGTATCTATCGTAAATGTGCTAACGGAAGCCTGACTAGGAGACCCATTTCTTGTTTTGTTCCCTACTTGGTTTTATTTTCCATTCCCATCTTGACACTGCATTAGTGTATTACTAATCAATTTCATATGCAAAATATATGCTAGCAAGGGGGGTTTATGTTTCTTATCCCCAAAGCCCTTTACCCCCGTTTCTTGTTCTTTTTTCATTTCCCATTCCTTTTCTAGTTTCTCGTAACACAATGTATTAACCATTGTCATGAAAACAAAGAGCCAACCATTTCAGGCACCAGATGCTACCTTAGTTGCAGAGGGTTCATCCTGGCGTGGCCGCTTGCCCTTTGATATGGCTAATGTAATAAATATAAATGGGATCTTATCATTTATAGGTGGGCGCTGCAGTTCATTATGGTGTTTGCATGGAAGAAAATGGTTGATGGTTGATTGGGGCAAAATAATACTACTCATTAGCTGCATATTTGAGGGCACTAGTTTGAAGCTCGTATAAAGATATGGCTGTTTGAACTTTGAGGCAACAAACCTCTCATTTTGCTCTTAATTATTTGAAACGAATTGTTTCATAACTGGTCTCTGCCTGAAACTTTCTTGTTTCTTCAGGAAATTTACCTCTCTGTGAACTTCAATTTTATTGTGGCAACTATAAAACTCTGCTCTCGAGCTAGGTATATCCTCCTCAAAGGAATTAAACTCTTCAAGACATCTATCTAGCTTGATTCTTATAGGATTGGCTATTTCTTGACTTCTTGTGTATTCCTAGTTTAGGGTTTATAGCAGAGTTGCAAATATTGCAAAATTACCGCTGACATCACAATATATTGCAATTCTGTTAGCTTGGCAATATTATGGCTGGAAAACATTGTGTTTTTTTTTTTGGAAATCTGAAAATATCTTGATATTTTGAAAATATTGTGATATATCAGCAAAATATCAGCTGAATCAGGAGTTTTTTGGATTTATATTGCTTAGTTTGAAGAGGGAAAGCAGAGGAAATATTGAAAAATTCTAAGAAATGCTACTTCTTAAGGACTTGTTTTCATGAATGGGGGTTTTAAATTTAACATCTTGAATCTTTCCTGTCACAAAGTGTTTTTCCAATGAGAAATTGAAGGTATTCCTTTTTCAGTTGCCCTTAGATCAAGGAGGTGGTGAAGGCAAAGCACTCTATATTGATGCTGAAGGAACCTTGAGACCGCAACGGCTTTTACAGATTGCAGAAAGGTATGAAGAGATTTTTACTTTTGGTTTTGAAAGACTGAATAGTCAAACTTTTAATATTTTGTGGTCCTGCAGGTTTGGGCTCAATGGGGCAGATGTGTTGGAGAATGTTGCCTATGCCAGAGCATATAATATAGATCATCAATCTAGGTTGTTGCTGGAAGAAGCTTCTATGATGGCAGAGACAAGGTATGGAACTTTGTTTACTGTTAAGTTCTGCATGTGCTACTAAATCTTGTTTATGCCTTAAATGGTTCAAGATGCAACACCTTTCATTTTTTGTTTGTTGCAAAAGTAGATGTGTTTTAGAAACAAGAAACTATTCTTACAGATTAAACCTACTGAAGGATTTAGGTGCTTATTTTTGGCAATATCTCTACTGTGTGCTTTTCTTAGAGACTCCAACTTATTCTGTTTCATATATTTTGAAACTCAACATTTTAAGAGACCGAGTCTTTTACAGACACTATCATGGTAGAAAATTTTATTACAAATCTCCTATGGGGTATGAACATGTGATATAGTACAACAAACACTTCCCATAAGCACTTCTGAAGGTCTTTTGAAGTCCAAACAAATTATCTTTGTCCGGTTCACCGGGCTCACGTGATAAAAAACCACTAAGTACAACTTAGGTGGTAACAGTAAGATCCTGAAAATGATGAAATGGAAGTTATAATTTAAAGTATCTAACCATGAGAATTCCAGTAGAGGAAGAGGTATAGCACTAAACAATAATAATCTGCAGTCCATATATCATTTGATAAGGAATGTGTGGAAATAATAACACATCAACTGATGGTAAAACTTTGCAAGAGATGGTATGTGTATTTAGATTTGGATATGAATCGATCTGATTGCATTTGAATAAACTCAAGTTCATT
>LPNX010367373.1:456215-467015 GCA_001517045.1 Pseudotsuga menziesii
AAGTGTATATAGAAGAAAATAATACCTCGAAGGAATAGAGTTTTTGAAAACCAAAAGGTCCTATGAATCCCTTTCAAAACTTTGGACCCATTTCTAAACTTTTCAAAACTCTTACGCATCTTAATATGTAAAACTACATCTTCATTTTCTATGTAGATCATATGCATTCAATGAGAATGGGAATAGTTATTTTTTCCATATCTTGCTTTATTAAAATGCTTCGTGACTCAAGACACATGTTCCTCCATCTCCTAAATAACGTTAGGACCAACATTGACTCAATATTCCAATCAATCCCAGCTCCATGAGGTGTTAGAAGATCTTCCATATATGAGTTCAAATGAAGATAATCATATTGAGCTATGATAGGGAAAAGATTCCTCCCATCAACTATGTTGGTCGATAATACATCCTCAACATATCTTCCATAACCTGATTCACCCTTTTGTCTAACCATCTATCTTTAGGTGATAAGTGGTGTTGAATTTCAATTGTGTGCCCAATGCAACTTGGAAAATTTTCCAAACCTTGGATTTAAAAGGAGCATATCTATCATAATTGATTTTTTTTTGTGCTCCATGCAATTTAGAATTTTGGTCTTTGAAGACTCTTGTTATGGAAGTAGCTTTATATGTGGTCTTTACTGAGATAAAATGTGCAATCTTGTTAATTTATTGACCACCACAAGGATATAATCATGCCTTTTTTTATATCAAGATACACAGTTACAAAATGCATGGAAATTACCTCCCATTTTGTTTTTGAAATATCATGTGGTTGCGAAAGTCTGGTTGGGTGCCTATTTTTTTCTTTTCCTTAATGTGTTGGCATTCCAAATATCATGCTACAAATTGAACTATGTATGTCTTTGTACTTGCCAAAAAAAAGAGTCACTTCAATTCAAGATACATCTTTTAACTCTCAGGTGCGAAGAGTAGTGTGCCTTATGGGTATCCATCAAGATCACTCCTCATATGTCTGCATTATTAGGAACATACATCATATCCTTATACCTCAATAGTCCATTATATTCTAGTTAATACCCCTTATAGTTTCCCTCTTGGACCAAATTATCTTGGAGAGTAGGCATAATTACAAGATACTAAGGGTTATTCAGAAGCTGAGTTAACACTTGCTCCCTAAAACATACCTTTAAAGGAATTCAGTAAATTAGAGGTCTGTAACTCAATGCATTAGCCACTTGATTATACCTCCCTTTTCACACATGTAATATCAAATTCATACTCATTATAGAGCTCACTCCAACAAAATTTCCTAGCATTAAGGTCTCATTGGTGAAAATATATTGCAAGCCCTACTGGTCTACGAAGAGCTTAAACATTCAACCTATAGCTTATGCTTCCATAGTATTAGGGCCATTACAATGGCACACGGATCCAAATAATGGGTTGGATAGTTTATATCATGCTCTCTTATATTTCAAGCGGAATAATTGATCATACCTCTTTCTATAGTCAAACTTTTTCACTTGTACTAATTTGTATTTTTTTATAATTTCTTTTGGTTAAAATAGGAATATAGATTACTAATTTATAATCTATAGTCAAAGTTTTAAAAAAATTGTTTTTTTGTTATTAAATTTTTAGAATTAAAATAACTTTAACCATTTTTAAGATTTAAAATAAATTGTTTTGTATTTGTCAATTGAAATTGTTTTTAGGCTGGACATGTAACCTATAATGTTTTAACAATTGATTTATAATGTTTATGCTATGGAAATAAAGGTTATTTAAAAAAATTATTGAAGTATTAAAACTCCATCAAGATTAATAATTAGGTAGTTAATTTAGATATTATACGAAGGAATAAACACATAAGTTTTATAATAAACTTTTATAATAACCATGATTTCATATCATATTTATGTATTAAAAAAAGGTTATAAAGTGTGAATGTTATAATAAGGCTAAAAGATGTGTATTAAAACATTTTTTTATAGTTTATTTGGTTTTAATTTATTATTAACAACTCATTATTTCAATATAATAAATAGACATAGTTTTTATACAAGAGAATGTACAATAAATTGATTGATTATAATAACATAGTACTATTCATTATTTTTCAATACATTAGTTAGTAGCATGTTCAATGATCTTATAATGCAAACTTGAATTAAAAATTCGCTACCTATGACAAATGGAGGTCAATATCTATTTGGAAATGAAATCGCCCCTTAAAGCTTTCATGTTTTCTACAGCCTAGTATAGAAACTAAATTTTTTGCATGGGTAGTCTCTGTAGGAGTGGGTGGATGGGCCCAAACATATGTTTTCTGTGGAATGGACCTTGCACCTCATTTAGAACATGGCGACATTTGGGAAATACAATATATCATGACTATATAATGTTTCTAAAGAATAATCACCCATATCGTGTACAAGATAACAATGGATTTGGTGGGAATGAGTACCTTCTCGTATCACCTCTAAAGCCGAATCCCAGGAGATGGATGCATGCATATAGAAACACATTGTAGGGCATGAGACTCCAACTTATTCTGTTTCATATATTTTGAAACTCAACATTTCAGAAATGTTTCCTATTTCATGCAGTTTTAACTTCATTTTTTTCTGATTGTTTCAAACTCTCTATATAGTTCACTGATTTAAGCCTTCCACGCTGTTTACTTTTAATTTGACTGTTTGAATCCCTCCATGATGTTTATTTTTAATTTGGTTGTATTAAGCGCTCCATGCGGTTACAGAGGTGTTTGAAGTGCAATTGCTTTGAAATTACTGCAGAACTGAAACAAGTACCTCACTTTAGACTATTTAACCTATTATATATTTTTCAAATTTGCATAGATGTTTGCACAGAAAAACTAGAAGAGGATTGGGTCATAAATTGCAGTACTTTTAAATTCTATACTCTTCAAATGGGGATGCTTTTCCCAAAAATTCCTATCCATGGATTGATATTGAAGGTCAGATCCCTCTCTGAGAGCGAAAGGCTCTTTGGGATGTAACTTGTTGAACAAAGGATTAAAGTGATGCATCTTGCTAAGTGCAATCAGACAAGATATAAAATTCAATATCCCAGAGAGAATGACAATGTTTTATGTAAAAGTTTAGTGGATTCTTATTTGAAGGGAAAAATATTGCAACGCTTCCATGACTAGTTATCAAGTATGAAATTAATCACTATTCTATGACAGATTTTGTAGGCAGAGGAGAATTGTCAGCAAGGCAGATGCATCTTTCCAAGTTTCTTAGAAGTCTTCAGAAAATGTTAGATGAGATAGGCCCTTTTTATCATTAAAAAAGGGTTCCGTTGACTGTATTTCTTTTGAAATAGATGCAACTTATATTTCATTAATGCACAAGAGCAATCACGTAATACATTCATACATGATTCATACTGGGGTTTGAATTGCAAGAATCATGAAGATGATAGAAAGTGTATACTTATGGATTGTTGTGTCCAGTTTGGTGTGGCAGTTGTGGTGACCAATCAAGTTGTTTCCCAAGTAGATGGTTCTGCCATGTTTTCAGGTCCCCAAGTGAAGCCTATTGGAGGAAACATCATAGCTCATGCTTCTACCACAAGTTTTGGGAAATTACCTTAATTTTCTTCTGTTACTTGTACTGTCAACAGCTATAGATGAATTATGTTTTAAAATTAATAATTCCAAGCACCATTGCCTTTCTATTTCTTCACAATAACAGGCTTTCCCTCCGCAAAGGTCGAGGTGAGGAACACATTTGCAAAGTGATCATCTCACCGTGCTTACTAGAAGCTAAAGAACGCTTTCAAATTGCTCCAGAAGGTGTTGTTGATTGCAAAGACTAATAATTCTGAGATCTCTCTGTTGTACTAATGTGCAATTTTCAAGGCTGCTTGCATAATCTGATGTAGAAGTCAACCCAGTCATAAATTTTTGATAGGTCGAGTTATTCATTTTTAATGATTTGGTGCGTTGAAGAGAGTTACCCTGTGCAAAGTTGCAAATTCTTTTGGGAGTCGAAGTTCCCGTTCACCCAATTATTATGATATCTTGAAATATGTATAGTTTGGATTCATTTCAAGAAATATTTCATCCTCATTTTATGTGCAGCCGTGATTCTTGTGCTCTTCTTTTTTCAAATGCTTCCATTTGCTTAGCTTATGTACTTTGTGAATCTGATGCAATTGCCAGAGGCTAGTACTTTCATAGATTTTGTTATCTTTCGTGGAATTTTGTTGTCTAGGAAAATTTTCTGGTGTAGTTTATACATTTGGTTCTAACAGTTCTCGACAGCTTGGCCATGGGACAATAGATGAAGAATGGCATCCAAGACTGATCAAGTGTGCAATAAATGCCTGTGTGTTCTTTTGTCTGGTATTTTTCCCAAGGTGTACTGTGCTTTTGCAGTGTTGAATCTCCTTTTAAATCGACATGGGTTGAGAATTGGGAGGTTACATCATTCATATGCAGGTCTCTTCAGGGGATTCGTATTATCTAGGAAACTAGAGGAGCAGGGCGTACGATGCTTATCAGTGATATAGGAAAAATTTATGCATTTGGGAAAGACTCTTTTGGTGACTCAGAGTATGGGATTGAAGGCTCTAGTACTGCCACTACTCCACAGCTGGTGGAGTCTTTGAAAGGAATTTTTGCAGTGCAAGCAGTCATTGGTAATTTCTTCACTACCATTCTTTCACGAGAGGGTAGAGTTTACACATTCTCTTGAGGTTGATATGCAATTCTTGGTCATCAAACTGATCTCCATGATCAGGAACCACATTTACTGAAAGGTGATATGGAGAATGTTCCTGTGGTACAAATTGCTGCAGGATATTGTTATTTGTTAGCTCTCAGCTGTCAGCCCAGTGGAATGTAAATTTTGTAACTTAAACATATTTTATGTTCCCATTGACTTTATGAAACTACTTGATGCATGCGTTGCAGAACCCTTGGTCTGGGTTTTGATGCTTGATTAAAATTCCTGCTTTGTATCGATGTACATATATTATGGTAGATGGAGATGTTGGATTAGAGGAGGATATAAATAAATATGTTGCAGAGGATGACATTCAGGAGGATTTGTTTGATGAACTCTATCGGCAAGCAGTAGGAGAGGTAATACCCTCCCTAGTAACTGTAATTGGGTGGTATGATTATTAAAACCCAGTGTTTTATTTCTGTCATCTTATTGAATGAATGTGGATGCTTTCAGGATCCAAATTCTTCTTCCCAAAAGGGTCCATAAAATGTAGTTGATAGCCATTCTTTCTCTCAAGCACTGACTCTCAACAATACTCAGGAGTAACAGGGCTCGCAACAATCCCAAAGTGAGGTGATTGGGCAAGGGAAAAGTGAGAACGAGATCACTGAGGAACAGAAATCTCGCATGGAAATGAATCGATTGAAGGCCTTGGAGAGAGCTGCTACCAGGGCATCTCAATTACAAGCACAGTGATCTATCTTATTTATTTGATAGTCACGATTCAGTTTCCTGTATATAATCATTCACTTTCTAGCATAAAATGGCAAGGGTAGTAAACTTTAATGTATTTTATTGGATTCTCATACAATAAAGAAAAGGAATCAGAGTTCTGATTGGATAGAACATAGGTTCTGGCATTGACAAATTTCTGCTGTGAATTGTAGATAGAGAAGCTAAGGAAGAAGCTTAGGTATGAGGAGAATGTGCACAGAGCATTGGAAAGAGCATTTACACGACCTCTCGGTGCTCTTCCTCGGCTTCCACCGTATCTTTCTACGAAGGTATGTGTTAAACTCTTTATACATGTTCCTAAAATGTCAATTAAGTCTCAGAATGGTCTGAATTTGATCATTTAGTTATAGTTCAAAAGTTTTATGCTAGGATCGGAAGACAAAATATATTTAGAAACAACTTCATATGTCATTCAAAGTTTTTATTGTTGTGGAAATCTACAATTAGATTTTATTTCAAAAACTTAGTATTGTTAGTTCCTACAGATCTTTATATCTTCTACAAAAGCATTTTCAGGTGTCTTAGGCATAAAAGTGCAGTGTTCCATTTCCATCTTACTCTGACTAGCCAGGATTTAACAAGTTGTATTGCTATGATTTTGTATTCAGACACTGGAGCTCCTTGCAGAAGTAGCTGTGCTGGAGGAGGAGGTTGTTCGTCTAGAGGAACAAATTGTACATTTAAGGCAAGGTTTGTATCAGGAGGCTGTTTATATCTCATTATTCAGGAAACAGATAGAATCTATTGAAAATGCTGAACAATCATCTACAGCAAAGAAGCCAGATCTTCTTAGGTCTCCTTCATGGGGTCACCATTCTGTCCAAGAAAGTCAACAAGGCAAAAGAGAGTTTGTTGTTGGAGGTTTGCTTCCCTCTATAAATGAATCCCCGCCTGATGTGGCTTCTCAAACTGGAAGTGTACATAGAAGGAAAGCATCATTTGGCTCTGGCTCTGAGGCCAATGGCCTTCATTTTGTAACTCAAGCTACAAATTTCGAGCATTCTCCTCACAAGGTGGTTGCCGAGGAGGCCCCAAAACTGTCCAAGGGGGTGCAAAAGAGTTTGGGGCCCTCGGAGCCTGGCCATGGAAAAGAGAATCAGCTGCATTTAACCCCTAGAAATCCACATTCTTTGCTTCGATTGTCAAAACCAGGGACCGCATCTCAAAAATGGTCTCCAAAGGACAACAAGACTTCGAAGAGGCAGATACATACTCTAAAAGTACAAGTATTGAAATTTGAGACATTCTTTGGATAGGACTTGTTATATAGGTTATGGCAAACATGTCCATGATTTTAATTTTGGTTTATCTTTCAGTTGTCTTCTCTTTTTGTTTCCAAATTTTTACTGTTACCATTCTAGAATGAAATTTACAGGAATGGAAGCTCATTCATATTTTTTTGAAAATTTCTGCCAGACAGAACATACTATGATAACTTGTAATTTGGGACTAGAAAATGTGCCCAGTTTGAGTTATTTACAAGATGTTAAAGACATGGATCCCAACAGGCTTTCTGAAGAGATGGTGAAATGCTTGTCAAGTATATTTTTGAAGCTAACAAAGCAGTCCATAGGATCAGAATAGGATATATCATCAGTAGTGTCATGATCAACATCATCAAGTATAAGCTTAAGAAGTTATGGTTCCAGAAGCACTGTGAGCTGTAAGACTCCCATGCATAGTTCTGAAGAAATAGATTTTCGAGATCCATATGGGGTTTGTGCAGATTCAGAAGTAAGAGATGTTGGTCCGTACGAACACTTTCATGACATCATAACCACCTCCATTGACTTAAGTCAGATACCAATTGCCATTCCTTTTCTAAGGAGATTAAAGTAAGTTTCTCTCATTGTAAATTTATTTCACATTTAGCACTTTATCTAATGGCATGATATGGTGTTGAAATTTGGTTGATTTGTAATTTGGAATTTCTGCAGGGTTCTTGCTGACAAACTAAGTTTTGTGGATTTGAAAAGCATGTCACATCAGCAGAAGTTGGCATTTTGGATCAATATTTACAATGTCTGCATGATGAACGTATGTATAGTAAAGCATTTCCCCTCATCTCCCCCTTGTTTCTGACCTTTCATTTTAAAAATAAAGGGAGTCATTAAAGTTATATATCCATGTGTGGAAAATAAATGATTTACCTTTCCTTCAACTACAGGCATTCCTTGAGCATGGATTACCGGCAACTCCTCAGATGGTCGTGACTTTTATGCGCAAGGTATGTTGTGCCTTAAATATTGTAAATGTTTTATGGATGCAAAACTCAAGCATTACCAATATCATGGTTCACTTGTTTACTCTACTTTGAAAAAATTTAAATTGAATTAGGATTGGATGACAAGGAATGCAACTGAACCTGTGGCATTTTTTTGTTATGCTCTTCATATGCAGCCAATTGATTCTTGTATGTGCCCTGTATGGGGATGAATGATGCAGGCCGTAATTAATGTAGGTGGGCACTCACTGAATGCATTGACTATTGAACATTTCATACTTCGGCTGCCCTATCACTCGAAAGATGTAAGCTTATTTCTGATCTGATATAGTTTGGCCCTTGGGTAAACGAATGAACGCAACTTTCATTCATAATTTTGTCTGTAATTTATTAACAACTTTGCCCATGTATATGTATATCAGGCCTATCCTAAGGGTGGAAAGAAGGACAAAGAGGCAACAATAAGGAGTGTTTATGGTTTAGAATGGCCTGAGCCCTTAGTAACATTTGCCTTGTCCTGTGAGCCCTTAGAATCTGACTGCCTTAATGATCTTGCTCAAATTCCATTTATTCAACTTTCCGATGGATCATATACTTCAATTAGAGAAGATCCTATTTGGTTACCATGTGAGGCCAATAGATCTGGGCTTGATGGTATGCATATTTTAAAAACCTTCCCAAAGTTATATTGTGAGTTAAGAACTATAAACCCTTCTCTCTTTTTCTCTCCAGCAGTAGGTGGTGATGTTATGGTCAGAGCTGATTCGGATATGATTGTATGCATGCTACGGCGTGTTGGCATTGGTCATTTGTCAGCACATGAAGTTGTGATGAAACATATTTTACAAGCTATGGCAAGTGTTGAATGCATGACAAAAGATAAGTTAATTTTGGCTGAATACCTAGCCTTTATCATGATACATTTGCAGTCAAATTGTTCACTATGCCACTTGGAAAGGCCAAAAATAATATGAGAGCTGCAAGAAAAAGATGTAATCATAACAAATAATGGATATAGACGTGCTGGTTCAGAACCACTTCACTTTAGCAGAGAATTTGGTAATCTAGCAGACATGAGAAAAGTTCTTGCTGGCACAAGTGTTATCTGGAACGAAATTGATAGTGTGTATCTACAATTTTCTTCGAATGAAGTGAAATCATTGAACATTCTATAGTGGCGTAAGTTTTTCAGAGAGCTTGGTGTCACTGATCTTATGCAGGTAGTTAATATTGAGAAGAAACTGACAGACCAATCTTGTAGTATATGGAAAGACCTAGCATGGTAAGAGAATGTGAATTCAGTAGGCTGGACTATAAAGGATTGGGAATCTCCTGAGTTGGTGGATATACTGACAGCCTTGTCAAGTTCAAGCACATATGTAGATCAATGCTCACATTTCCTTCAAGTTCTTGATAGTGTGTGGGACGACTTATATGGTGCCAAAAAAGCTACTTACTACTGTGGAAGTCCTGGGGTGAAGGAAGAAAAGTATATAGAGTCTTCATGTGTTTTAAAGATTCGTGAATATTGCTGGGTAAAATCAAGTCTTGATGGGAATCTTTATAAACCATCTGACCTATTCCTTGATTGTGATGAATTTAGGTCTATCCTGGGTTCTAATGCTCCTTATGCAACTCCTCAGGTAAAGTTCTCCATTTCATTTTTGGTACTTTTATTTCATTGTGCAAAAACCATAGCTGTTAAATTTTATAGTGGCAAATTGCAATGATAAGAAAAAACACAAAAGCCTTATAGAACTTTGTAGCAGCACATTTTTTTTCCGACGAAATACACATCATGGAAACCCTCTGGGCTCTTGGGGTAATTTGTTTGGTTGCAGTTTTTGTCAACCTAACCCAGTGGGGACATCAAGTAAGACCCACAATATTCACAGAGGCAGCCACACTGGGGACTTGACCCTGTGAATTCCTACTGACAATTCACAGCTTTCAACCACTCGAGCTAATCCACTGGGCTTTCTTAGTGGCAAGATATATTGTCAAGAATGAAAAGTATCCTTTTTTTCTTGTAGTATTCATCAGTAGGATTCATATGTATCACCTTGCTAGTTACTGTATTTTGGGTGTTTAGCATAGGATGCATTCTTGGTGTAGGGAAAGTGCACTCTGCTTAGTGGGAATGAATACAAGCTTGGGATGTACAAACAATTTCTTACATTTTTAGGTGTTCAATTCCTTTTGTAAATTATAATTTCTAGAATTTATCCTGATACTAATGAGAATCATATTATGTTTGGGACACAAAACAGGTTCATAGTAGAAAGCTTGTGGCAGACATTGGATTCAGGATACAGGTTCTCGTTAAAGATGACAAATTGAAAGCAAGCGAACCAAATCCTTGTGGTGTTGGGAGGGTGTAGTTTTTTTTACATGTAACTACTAGTCCTACCCTACAGACTGTAGGCAAGAATGAGATTACTGGTACTTTGTCAGCCCCAGTGGACAATTGGCCCATGAAGAACCCCGGTGAACAATTGGCTCATGAAGAGAAAATATGTCACAAGTGGTATTTGAGCTTGGATGGGGAGGGTAACATCTTCTCCTCCCAAGCATCCGAGCTACACCCAATTGACAAAAGAATGGTATAAGCAAGCACCCCATCTCCAGCCCATAAGCAAGGGTGAGTTGTTATTCTTGGTCCATGAAGAGCCTCAATCAAACTATTGGCTCATGAAGAGAAGAACATGTCACAAGTGGGATTTGACCCCAACTGGGGACGACGAAACATCTTGTCCCACCCTCCCTCAAGCACTTAAGAGAGAATCAGATCGCTGGTACTTTGCCAGCCCCAATTGGCCTAGAAGGGGCAGATATGTCACAAGCAGGACTTAAACTTGGGTGGAGAGGATAATAACTTCTCCTTGTAACCATCCAAGGTAGACCCAAATGACCAAAAAATTTGTGTAACCAAGAAACCCACCCTCTGGCCTGTAAGGAAGGGTGAGATATTCCTTTTGGATCAAGAAGAGCCTCAAACAATGATTGGATTATGAAGAGTTAAGCATGTCACAAGTGGGATTTGAACCCATGTGGGAGGATAACTATTGTTCCTATCAACCAACCAAGCTAGGCCCAGTTGACAGGAGGGTCAAAC
>LPNX010367373.1:467288-479560 GCA_001517045.1 Pseudotsuga menziesii
TACCAATTCTTCAATTGAATTTGTTAGATTAGATTTTATTATTTTGCAAATGATCTTGGTTATTGTTGTTAGCTGTTGAACAAGATAAATAATTTGCTTCATTTTTCTTCTACTTTACAAGTGATATTTTTTTATTGGATTTTGCAGGAGTGAGCTTAACTTATAAGTGGGCCATTGAGTATGAAGAGCCTATTATTGAAGATTTGCCATTCAGTATGAAGAACTTGATGTTAAGGCTTTGAAGCCGCTAAGTGTGGTTTTGAAGCTGCTGACGTGGGATCTAAGTATGGTTTTGAAGCTCTTGACGTGGGATCTAAGTATGGTTTTGAAGCCAAGTGCAAGTATGATGGTTTAGCCATTGCAATATTTTGAGAAGTGATGATTTTCCTGTAAAGTTATATGGAAATTAATATGAGTATTTGAGAAAACTCATATTTATTGTAATACTTTTGACATCTCATATAATATAATTTGTGGTTTAAAACTTATATATATGGTTGTACTTTGTGCTATGTACCAATGTTGTAATTATTAACTAATTAATGTGACATTGTATGATTTATATGTGTAATAGATATTATTTACAAGTATTATAATTAATTATAATGTGACATTGCATAATTCACAAGTGTATTAGATGAGAATAAATGTATGATTCTTTTTTTAATTAAATATAATATCATATTAAAAATTTATATTGATTAATAATGGACACCATTCAAACTACTAAAATGTAATGACCACATATAAAGCGACTAAAAATGACTAAATTAGTGACCAATAATCGAGAAATATGTGACCAAACAATGAGATATAAATGACAAAAAAATGACCAAAATTCGCATATCAATGACCAAAAAATAGTTTTGGTCGCTAATTTACGGTCTTTTATTACGCGACCAAATTTAGTCATATTCTATCTTGTCATGTGGTCATTAATTTGGTCATATAATTGGTCATTGATTCAAATACATGACCAAATCAATGACCAAATTAATGACCAACCGACAAGCTATAAATGACCAAAATAAAAATGACCAATTTTGGTCGCGTAATAAAAGGCCGTAAATTAGCCACCAACGATCGCCAAACCAAAAGTGGTCATTGATATGCGGATTTTGGTCATTTTTTTGGTCACTAATCTCTCATTTTCCACTAGTGGTTTCATGACAAGTCGAAGCATATCGAGATCAAGTATCACCATATCAGGGATATGGTGCAAAGGGGAGTAGTGAAGCTCCAGTATGTTGCGACGGAGGAACAGATAGCTGATCTGGTGAAAAAGCCATTGGCAAGAGTGAAGTTTGAGTACTTCAGGGAGAAGCTTGGTCTTCTCCAGATCAAGGTTTCCTCCAAGGGAAAGTGATGAGTCCCATAGCCATTCTGACGAGCATGTCAGATGTAAGGGCTGAGCCATTCTATCATGGTGAGAGGATTGGTTCCTTCCATGTCAGATATGAGTGTTGAATGCCATTCTAGGAATGGAGGTACCTGGTCAGTTACCAGGAACACTCAGTCCAGGACTGAGAGAGCCATTCTGACGAGTAGCTCAGATGTAAGGGCTGAGCCATTCTGTCATGGTTAAAGGATTAGGTTTCTCCCATGTCAGATATGAGTGCTGGCCATTCTATTGAGTAAGATAGATGTAAGGGAAACTGCCATTCTCCTGGAGAATGGAGGCACCTGGTCAATTACCAAGTAGCTCAGTCTAGGAATGGGAGACATTCTGACGAGGGTGTAGGATTTGGTTCCTACCAAGTCAGATGTGAGTGCACATGCCTTTTCGAACATGCAGATGGATTGGTTCCTTGTATATGTCGAATGTAAGTGCAGAGCCTTTCTTCGATCATGTGTTGATTAGATATAAGTCCTGAGCCTTTCTTCGATCATGTTTAATCAAATATAAGTGTTGTTCCTTTCTTCGATCATTGGTTGATCAGATATAAGTACAGGAGCCTTTTGGCATGGAGGATTGGTTCCTCGCATGGCCAAGTGTAAGTGCTGGGCCTTTCTTCAATCATTAGTTGATCAGATGTAAGTGCTGGGCCTTTCTGACAAGGTTGTGGCCTTTGTGACCACATGGTCAGATGTGAGTGTTGGGTGTTCCTTTCTAATATGATTATAGGTTAGTTCCTATGTGATCAGATGTAAGTGCTGGGCGAAGACCTACATGGTGGCTAGGCCTACATCCAGCGTGAAAAAGAGCTTGCTCTGTAGAACTTTTTGTGATGAGAAGAATCATGAGATAGCACCTATTAAGATTCAGTATTGATGATCCAGTAGAGATGATCCAGATAGAGTGATGATCTTGATCTAGAGATGATGCTCTAGAGATGATCCAGATCTAGGAATGATGCTACAAAGATGATCCAGTGATGATGATCCAGATCGAATGATGATACAGATCCAGAGACAAAGATGACTTGAACACAAAGAAGACTTGAAGATGATGATGACTTGAAGATGCAGATGACAAGAAGACCCAGAGAAGAAGACCAGTGATGAAAATTGCGTCGAGAGAATACCTTCCTAGTTAAGGGGGAGTTTTAATGTAATTGTAACTTTAGAATGTATTCACTTGTATCTCTTATCTATTGTAACCTGATGTTTGTTCCGGTATGTTCTTATGTCATGTCATGCCCCGATGTTCCGATCGGGAGAATCAATAATGTAAACAAGTCATGTCAAGTCATTATGGGTAAACCTCCTATTGTCTAAGGCTTAAAGTCCCCGCATTTCCAAGGCATTAGGGTTATTATACTCTCCTAGAGAGGTCGGCCCTAGTAGGGTTTTAGTCATGTTGAAATTAGTATAAATAGAGAGTTGGACTCTCTATTTAGCACACAACTCATACACACTCAAGTGTAGCACATAGTTGAGGAAGAGAAAGACACTGGGGCTAGAGGAAAGAGCTTGCTGCTGTTGGGAGATTGTCTTACTGTTTTTGGGTTTCACTTTGGTGCTGATTCTATCTCTGAGGAAGTTGTGGGGTTTTCTCCATTTATGGTTTCCCTAAGGAAAAACACTGTGTTCATTGTCTCTTGTGTTTGATTGCTATGCTTGTTGTTCACTCAGTTAAAGATCCTAATGATATGATAGCTTAATGTTGTAAAAAATAACAATAAACGAGGGGGGTTTGGTGTGCACAGAGGTCGTCGCACACATTTTGGATCAGTCCTCGCCCCTTTCCTATATTAGGGAATCCCATGTCCTACCTTCTCTAAAATATCAAAGTGATTTACATGTTTACCCAATATAAATTCGGCATACAATTTCCTGAGGAAATAGAATGGGATGTCTATATTCCCATGAGGGTATTCATCGAAGACCATGTACGAGTGATTCATCTAGTTGGATTTAATATTTGGTTCTATGGACCAGTCTATAGAAATGGGTGGTCGACAAGTGGGAGGAATCAATCCATTTCTAGGGTCCCAGAATAGTGAAAAAGTTGGTCTTTTGTTATCTATAATTTCTTTACGTCTTTGTAGCTCAACCCAGTGGAATAGTACTCCCTATGAGGATCCTTGTAGGAGATAATGTTGTACAATTCTCCCTAGGAATTCGAAATTGTATTTGTAATGTTATCTAGGGCCTCTCCCAATGACCATCTTATGTGGTTCCTCCTCTAAAAAGTGAACTAAGGCATCTCAATACATCCAAACGAGAAAGAATTTTGGAATTCCTATCGTGTTCCTCCTCCATTGGTTCGATGTTTGGATTTGGGTTATTGGTGGTTTGGCTTTGGACATTTTCTTCAAGATTTGTGTTCTCTATTAATATAAAAACAACCAATTTTAAAATGAATTAATATTTCATTCTCTTTTTTAATTAAAAAATTGTTAAATTAAAAGAAAAAGTAAAAACAATTCTTTCTTAATCCAAAACAAAAAAACAAAACAATTATTTCTTAATCCTAACCAAAAAAATGAATGCAATTTTTACCTTCCATTGCATCCAAATCGTATGCCCTCTAAGTCGTATGCACTCGAAATCGATCTTCTTCTCTCCAAATCGTATGCACTCTCAATCGATCTCCTCCCTCCAAATCGTATGCCCTCCAAATTACCTTCCCGGTATTTCTCATTTTCGTTTTGTTCGGCCTGCAATGCAAAATGAGGAAATAGAGCCCGCACGGCTGTGTTCTTTTTTTTAAGTTTTATATATCGCAAGTGCAATATATCGCACTTACGATTTGTAACTCATCAAAAACGAAAGTGTGGTATATTGCACTTGTGACATAGTCGAACCAGCTTTTGCTTTGGTTTTAGAAAATGGTTTTCCCGAACAAACCATCCATAACGCATATGCATTATGGATTTCATTTTCGAACTTGAGTTTGCGATTTTTATAATGGCACTAAAAAGTGGAACCATCTAATTTACTTATCTACCGAGGCATACTATGAACTTACCTTATTTCATGGTAATTATAGGCCTTTCTTACTCAAAGTCTTGGTATATATGCGTGCAGATTGGGTTAAAATAATCTTGTACTTTGGAATTTATCACTTTATAAAATAATCGTGAAGCTTGGTTTTATCATTTTGTAATTTTGATTGTTGTTGCAGGCCGACCTCGAATATGAAAAAGGGAATACCATGTTGTTCATCGTCCAGTCCTACCGAAGAGCTATTTCTTCTTTGTCCATACCATGCATATTGGATGCAAGCATAAATCTGTTTTCTACATCACATTTGGCTTACCTTTGGTTCATGTTGAAGTTCTTAAGCATGAGTAGTTCGATGCAACAATTTTTTTTTTTATGTTTAAAGTAAATTTCAAAGATAAATCTCATATTATAAATGATTTTCAATTTTACACTCTATCTTTTATCAACAAAGTCTTTTATCAACATTGAACATTGTTTATTAATTATATAGTATAAGAAATATAAACATTAATAGGAAAGAATATGGAATGAAGACCATGTTTAAAAGGGTCCTTTCCATAAACAAGAAAACTTGCTGCATATCTAAAACTTAGAAAGATGTATGTTTCTTTAAAAAGTTAATTTTTCTGGACTTTGTTATTAGTCCACCAAAACTAGACCTTTTTTTTCTTTTCAAACATATTTTCATGAGAAGCGGCCTTTTTTTTTGAGAGGAAATACAATTTAAATGGCTACATTTTTATTTGCAATATGGCTATACAAAAGTTATAAATCATGAATTTGTCTTTTAAACCTAAAGTTTAAACCAGAATAGACTCCACACACCTAAAAATTTAGTGGTAGAGAAATAAAGATTTGCAGAATAAATATCTTTAAGTTGTATCAATTCAGGTTAACACTGGTTAAAAATGAGACTAAACTATGATCTGACGTGTCAATTTCAATAACAAAAGTAAATGAAAAATTAATTAAAACACTTGTCATTTAGTGGTGGACATCCATTGCATTGCAATTTGCTTTTAATATATACTAACATTTAGATTCCTATAGCATAATATTCAATTGAAAAGAATTTTAATATATACTAAAATTTAGATTAATACTCAAATGAAAAGAATAATTTTATTTATATTATGGCATTTTCAAATCAAAATGATTTATTTTTACTTGTCAAATTTGAATGGTTTAATATATCATAGCCGTTCAAAGTGAGATAGAACCGTGGCATTCAAGTTTGATCCCTGCCGGCGACGAGCAAATCAAAGCAAACAATTGGAAGTGGCAGTCTTAGATTAGGTTTAACAGTACGTTTGGACAGCCCATTCGATTCTGGTACGTACCTCTTATTTTATTCTGTGGACTCTTCGAAGAGACTGGATTGGTTTAACCAGTTCTTGCAATCATACACTGAGCAGAAGGCCTGCAAGCAAGAGATGGCCAAAAGTATCACTGCAAGTACAAGACTCAGGAATTGCCACAAATCGAATATGTATTTCGTCACAAACTTGACCATAGCAACTTTCCATTTTTTGTTATAATATCTATTTACATCCTTTATAACCTTCTCAAGAAATTCAACTTTTGTGATCTGAACGCACCTACCCATGCTGTTCCAGATGCTCGCAACCTCCCTGTCGCGTTGGAGGTCGTTGAAGAGAATTCCGTTCTCTCTCAACAATCTCACATCTTCTTCGTTGTCGATTATCCCGTTCATGAAATCAGTGTAGCGTGTGAAGACCAGCGCACCGGGCGCTACCGTACTTTCAAATGCCACCAGATTTCTCAGAATTACCTCCGTGTTGCTATCAAACTTTAGTCTGGGTAGGTAAAGTGTCGCGGTGTTCTCATCAAATTGTATTGTGGTGAGGTCACCATCGGTAGGGAGGAATTGGACTCCCACAGAGTGTAAATCGGCAACGGATGGAATAGCCAGTTCGTCTCGTGTGGGAGGTATGATCTTAACGAGGTAATCTTCACTTTTCCCCAACTTGTCTCCTTTCATTTCTTCCTCCTGAGATATGATGGTATCCTTTTTTGCAAGACGAGTCAAGGATCTTAGGTTCAGTGCTCGCTGATGCAACTCCGTTAGAAAACGAAGGGGGCGAACGTTTAGAGATGAGAGAACCTTCCATAGCAAAGTATTGAAGGCTTGTCTAACCTTTGAAATGTCTACTCTATCAGGCGACTCGCTCTCTTCTTCATCACTGAGAATTGGATCTTGATAGTTGCAAACACTCGGGACGATGGGGACGATGGCGTAGTACAGCACCTCAAGAACATGCCCTCTATCCTTTATATGGAGATTTGAGGTGTCCGACAACTTGAAGGTGAAAGGAGAAAATACCTCGCAAACAAGCCTTAGAAGCCTGGAGAGCCTCTGCTCTGCCTTGACTCTAGAACCCATCTGCAATTCCAAAATATTTTGCATTAGCAAGAGCGGTAGTTGATTTTCCAGCATCATCAAATCTCTCACAATAGTATTGTGGGCAGCTCTGGTGCCACTGATAACTAAGACTCGTCCCAGCTGCTTCAATTCCTCATCCGACGTTTTGTTGACATGTCTAACATAAAACTGCAAACATTCAAGAAGGAAGATGGCGTCCAGAGCCATGAGCAATGCTAAGGTTTTTTCCTTATAGTCGATCAACTTGTGATAGCAGCTCCGAATTTGCCAGTCGTGCTTCTTAAATTCCTCAATAAGGACTGACTGAAATATGCCTCGTTTGTTGATTCGTTTCTAAAAAATGTGGACAGTTGTGATAGCCAAAACCGAGCCGACTAAACTTGAGTTTATGGCTCAGTCGAAATTCAAATTTCAAATTTTACCTTTTCACGTCGACCAACTTTTCTTTTTCACCAACTTTTCTTTTTCACCAGTCGGGTGAAACTTGTCTATGTCCGACTAGACAAGTTTGCAAATTTTAGTCGGTCCTTCACTCGACCAAAATTACTCTGACTTACTTGTCCGACCGATTTTTACCTCGACCACTTTTACTCCGACCAAGTCGGACCTTCAACCAAGTCAGCTCTGTGACCAAGTCGGCTGCTTTAGTCGGCTGATCAATCGACCACTCTAGTCGGCTCTTCGACTACTCTAGTCGGCTCACCCTCGTCGGCTTACTTTGGTCGAAATCTGCAGGATATGATTCTAAGTCTAAAGACTTAAGAAATTACAAATGCTTTTCACCTGTGAGTAAAATGAAGTAAAATAGACAGATTTACAAATCCAAATAACTTATGAGAAACATGTGCCAAATATGTAGGAAGACTTTAGTCGACCAATGTGCAGTAAAACCTGGAACTTTCACGCAGTGAGATTTTATGGGTTCTTGTTCTTTTACCTATCAGTAACTGTAAAAGACATTTACAGAAGTAAATCTGGAAATATATGCAACCAAATAATCATGCATCCAACCACAAACTATTTCATATATTAACTATGCTGAAATAACAAAGTAATGCAAACTTGTCGGTTACAAACTGGTCGGTCCAGACTCATCTGACCAGACTTGTCGGTCTACAGAGCTTCAGCTCGTCGACTAAATTACATGCACAGAAGCTTGAGCTTCGACTGTTCTTCCTCACCCTGAGTTCCTCTACTGGCTGTCTCTGTGTTCCTGTGTTCAACTGATTTACAAAAATGCTTCTTCTAATTATAGGCAATTTGAAAATTGCTACAGCATGGGTCGACTGACCTTCCATTAAAGGCTGTAATAACTGCTACCTAATAACTTAGCTTCTGAAATAAATTCGACTGGACTATGTTTCCTACTCGGAGACTTTTCCTCCTTGCCAGACTGGCAGACAAGATTTCGACTTGTACGGCCTCTGACAAAGTCAGCTGAAAGTTGCGTACTAAGTCGGCTGAAGATTGCGTACTGATCTGCGAGTAATTACATTTTTCCAACACTCCCCCTTAATTATGAGCAGATGGGGTTTTTTAAAACAACAAATTACAAAATGTCTCAGAGCTTAGACATGCTCTGTTTATGACAGAGTTCACTGTGGGGAACTTGTCATTCCAAGATAACTACGCAGATACTGGAATGTGTCTTTTGCCAATGGCTTTGTGAAGATGTCGGCCAGTTGGTCTTCAGACCTGCAAAATTCCAAACAAATTTCCTTGTCGTTCACCAACTCTCTTATAAAATGAAACCTTGTGTCGATGTGCTTGGTTCTCTTGTGAAACACATGATTCTTTGATAATGCTATGGCTGAATTGTTGTCACAGAAAATTGTTGTTGGTTCTTGATGGTTCTGTGACAAGTCTTTTAAGACTCTTCTCATCCAGACAACTTGACATGCAGCACTTGTCACTGCAACATACTTTGCTTCAGCTGAAGATAGAGTTACTATGGGCTGTTTCTTTGAAGCCCATGAAACAACACCTGTACCAAAATGAAATGTGTACCCAGATGTGCTTTTCCTGTCATCTATGCTGCCTCCATTGTCACTGTCAGTGTAACCAATGAGTTTAAAATTTTCTGAGGTTGAATACATAATACCAAGGTCTTTTGTGCCACTTACATACCTCAGAATTCTTTTACCTGCTTGCCAATGTGAGTCTTTTGGTGACTCCATGAACCTTGAGATCAGACTTACTCCATACATAATGTTTGGTCTTGTTGCTGTCAAATACATAAGGCTGCCAACAAGCCTTTTAAACAGCGTAGGATCTACAGTGGATCCTTCATCATCCTTGCTCAATTTTAAACCTGTTATTACTGGTGTTGGGGCTGTCTTGCAGTTAGACATGTTAAACCTTTTTAAAACTTCACTTGCATACTTAGACTGTGATATAAAAATACCACTTTCAGACTGCTGAACTTCAATGCCCAGAAAAAATTTCATAAGCCCTAGATCAGTCATTTCAAATTCACTTTCCATGACTGTTTTAAAATTTGCTATGCCATAATCATCAGTAAATATTAAATCATCTACATACAGGCAGACAATTAACATCTTACCTTGCTCATCGACTTTGATGTACAAAGTCGGTTCACTTTCACTTCTATGAAATCCATTTTCAATGAGATAGGAGTCAATCCGACTGTACCAAGCTCTAGGAGCTTGCTTCAAACCATAGAGTGCCTTTTTCAGCCTGTAGACTTTGTGCTCTTGACCTGGAACTTCATACCCTTGTGGCTATTCCACATATACTTCCTCTTCTAGATAGCCATTTAAGAATGCCGACTTGACATCCATTTGATGAACATGCCATTTGTTTTGTGCAGCAATGGCCAAAACTGTTTTGACTGTATCCATGCGTGCAATAGGTGCAAACGTTTCATTGAAGTCGATGCCAGGTTGCTGTGTGAGCCCTCTTGCTACCATTCTTTCCTTGTGCTTTTGCACATTCCCATCGACATCTTGCTTTGTCTTATAAATCCATTTGACACTGATTACATCTTTGTCTGTTGGTACATCGACCAGTTCCCATGTCTGGTTCTTTTCAATGCATTCTATTTCTTCATCCATGGCTTGTTCCCATACTTCTTCTTCAACAGCTTCTTCAAACGTTAGTGGATCATATATAGGAGAAAATAATGCAAACAGAGAGAATGAATTAGGTGTACCAGCTTCATATATCTCCCGCAGACTTCTTGTCTTCACCGGTTCTGTTGATGTCGACCTTGACGAAATGCTTGATGGAGTCTGCTGTCCTCTTGGTGTGCTTGTTGGTGTAGCTTGAGCTGCTACTTGTGTCGATGGTCCTTGTGCTGAACCATGTCTTGGTGTCATGGGAGTCGATGGTGCTCCGACTGGTAGACTTACATGTGGTATTTGAACCACTTCCTCATCCATATCATCATTGTCGATGTTCGACACAATCTTGACATTTGTGTCGACGGTTCCATCCCATGATTCGTTCTCAACAAATTGAACATCCCGACTTATTATGAATTTCCTTGTGACGGGGTCATACAACTTGTATGCTTTTGTGTCTTCTGAATAGCCGACAGAAATACATTTATGTCCCTTCTTGTCTAGCTTCTTTCTCAGCTCATCTGGAATATGAGCATATGCAACACAACCAAAACTTTTAAATGTGAAACACTATGATTCATACCTGTCCATGCTTCTTGGGGAACTTTGTTCTTCACACTCTTTGTCGGACATCGGTTCATAATGTATACAGCAGTTGCGACTGCTTCACCCCAATACTCATTTGACAAATGCTTGGCTGCCAACATGCTACGTTCCATCTCCATGATGGTTCTGTTCTTTCTTTCGGCTATGCCGTTCTGTTGAGGTGTGTACCGTGCAGTGAATTGTTTCTGTATGCCATGGGTCTTGCAAAAATTCAGAAATTCTTTTGAAACATATTCACCTCCTCTGTCGGTCCTTAAAATCTTGATGCGGTGACCACTCTGGTTCTCCACGAGTGCCTTGAACTGCTCAAAATAACCAAATGCATCAGATTTGTGTTTCAAGAAATATACCCATGTCTTTCTTGAGTAATCATCTATAAAAGTTAGAAAATACTTGCAGTCACCAATGGATGATGTCTGCATTGGACCACAAATGTCAGAGTGCACAATTTCAAGTGGTGTGCGTGCTCTATAGGACTTTCCAACTGGAAATGTCTCTCTGTGCTGCTTGCCAAAAATGCAGCCTTTACAAACCCTCTCTGGTCTGTCGATCAATGGTAATCCCTTTACCATGTTCTTTGTGTGCAGTAGCTTCAGCCCACCAAAATTCAGATGTCCAAATCTGAAATGCCACAACCAGGATTCATCCTGAACTTCTGTCTGAAATGCAGCTTGCAAATTAGAACTGCAATTTTCTCTCTTGTCGAGGATCTCGACTGTTTCTTCACTTTCTGCCTTGAATGCAGCTCCTTTCTTTGTCTTCCCTTTTATGCTGGGAACTATCCTCAAAGGAAACAAGCGGTTGCTTGTCATTGGCACTTTTGCTATCAGCTGGTCGCTTGGACGCTTGTCTTTTATCACACAGTGTTCATCTTCCATGTAGACTCTGTAGCCTTTTTGTAACAACTGTCCAACGCTTAACAGATTATGTTTCAGACCTTCGACATGATAGATATCAGGGATATACTTACTCTCCCCCTGTTTGGTTAGAATATCAACAGTGCATTTTCCTAAGACAGTAACTTGGACATTGTTTCCAAGTGTAACATCAGTTTTAACTGAAGTGTCTAGACTGGAAAACAGATTTAAATTACCAGTCATATGGTTGCTGCATCCTGAGTCTAAGTACCATATGTCATGTGGACTTTCTTGAACAGCATTACATTCAAGTGGAGATGTCGATGCTATTAACATTACTCCTGTCGACATGTTGGTGCTGTTCGACTGACTTGGGCTTTGTCTTCCTTGGTCATATTGCTTCTTCCTGCATTCATATGCATAATGACCAAACTTCTTACAGTAATGACATTGAATTTTTGATTTATCAAACCTCTGGCCACTTGGCTGACTTGGGTTCTGGTTGTCTCCTCTGCCACCGACATTTGCAGGACTTCTGCCTCGTCCTCCTCTTGAAGAACTTCTTCCTCTGCCTATGAAGTTGTTTCTTCCCCTGCCTCTACCACGGCTTATGGATGACTGTGCTGCAAATGCACCTTCCAATGATGTCTGTGATCTGCTGATTCTGTGTTCATGATTGATGAGTGAAGCTTGCAACTCATCAATGGAGAATGTCGACATGTCTGTGTGTTCCTCTAAGGTCACAACCAGACTTTCAAATCTTGGGGGAAGACTTCTGAGGATTTTTTCAACAACCCTTTGGTCTGATAAGGGTTCTCCATGAGATTTCATTTGGTTTATCAACCCAACAACTCTGGTGTAGAATGTGTCTACATCCTCTGAATCTTTCATGCATAGAGATTCAAAATCTTTTCTTAGAATCTGCAGCTT
>LPNX010367373.1:489976-513940 GCA_001517045.1 Pseudotsuga menziesii
GGCTTTGGATTTTTTTTGTCTACTATTAGGGAAATATGTCTACATATTTCATAATATATCCAGTAGGAATTTAACTCTTATTCTTCTTTACTATTGTGAAGAATATGAAGATGATAAGTTAGGAGAACCAGATATAGCAATTCATTTTTAGAACTAGAAACCCTGATGTACTCTCCCAAGCCAACATCTAGTTTTTTTTGTTAATATACAATAATATCCATCTTTGTTAAAAAAAACAATGGCAATGACCAGTTAAATTAGAGAGCGTACTATGTGCATAGTTGAAATATATTAGTGCAATAAACAATATGTTTGAAATTATATTCATGTCACTAGTTGGATGCTAACTCATCATTTCTATTTCCCACTCCTCATATTCAATGTTATATTGCTCGTATACATTTGGTATCATATTAAATGTTGTATTGTTCGTACAACGTTAGAAAGGGGAGGGGTTTTAGGACAATGGATAGAGTGATAAAGGGAAAAGCTGTGAGGGGAGATTTTTTAGTAAAATGGATAGCATGATAAAGGGAAAATCCATGAGGGGAGGGGTTTCAGGAAAATGGATAGCATGAGAAAGGGAAAAACTGTGAGAGGATGGGTTTCAACTGACACGCATGATGAGGAAAAACGATGACAAACAGAGACAGAGAGATTAAAAATAGATATGTAGGGATCAAGACTCACCAATTTTGGAGTCATTGGATCCTCTAATTGTTTGCTTGACTATGCTCCATGTTTTTAGCTCTGAATGAGGACCATATGGGTTTCTATACTCAGTCTCCCGCTCCCATACATGACCACAATAACCCCGGTATGAAAATATCGACTGGATGGGTCTATTTTCTCATGGGATGGGAGAGTCCAGTCAAAAAATGACTTTGGATCATCAAATGTACAACATTTAATAACCAAAGGTTGCATAGATCGTCTCATTTTGTCTCTTTTCTCATGTGATGGGAGATTTTACACAAAAAAATTACTTTGGCGAGTTCAGAACAAAAAATTACATTGGCTCACGGGATGGGTTGGCTAATGGTGGGAATACATCCTTTGGTTTTGATGTGGGTTATAATTAGTTATAGGGGTTAATATTTATGGTAATTCATAGGATGTATCCTATGAATTATTTGGTATATTGGTCCTAGGACCCCACTTCACATAATAATCATGATTTGTTTGATATATTGGGCGTAATCCAATTGCATATGTTTTATAAAAATGATTTCATGTGTTGCGCATGGACCCTGAAGAACATAATCGATGAGATGTTTGTGTTGAGCAAGAAGCTATGGAGCCCATGAGTATGTGATGTTTTCTGTTGAGAAAGAAGCTATGAAACACATGAGTATTTAATAGTTCCATTGAGCGAGAGGCTCTCGAGCGCATGAGTATTTTAAATATTTGTGTTGAGAGAGAAGCTCTGAAGCACATGAAAATATAAAAATTGGAAGTGTTGGGCATAAGCCCTGAAACCTTCCAAGTTGATGTTGAGCATAAGCCTTGGAACATCGGATCCTTGGACATTGTATTGCTAGGCGTCTACTACAAATACATCCTATCATTAGTGTTGAGCGAGGAGCTCTGGAATTGCACTAATTTTGTAACTCCCTCTTTTTTAGCGTTGACTATGGGATCTGGATAAGCACTAGGAGTTACTAGAAAAATTAATATGTTGAGTGAAAATGACTCTGATAAAACATCGATCTCATCTTACTTATTTTTAGGTGATTAAATGAAATTTTAGATTTTTGTATTTCATCAAAGTATTGAAGAACTACCATTTTATACAAGGGAATCCAACATGCAAGGAGTGTTAGAGCTTCCTAACCTAGTTGACCTAACTCCTACCTAAATTCCTTAATGAAGAAAGTGAGTAGGCTAAAAGAAAGGTTTCAAATGATTAGGGATCATGCTATATGATACCTAAAGTTAAAATGTTAACAAATGGTATATATATATATATATATATATATATATATAATTTATACATGACATGTATAAAAGAATAAGCATAGTAATAATACTAGTAACTATAAGTAATAATGAAAGGATCCACATGTTATTATTATTACTAATGATAATTAAATATTAAAACACCTACAAGAGTCAAAGTAGGAACTAGTCAAAAGTTCTTAAGTTAATTTAAATAAATATTAAAATTAGTTAAATTAAATAAAAAGGGTTATTTCAAGAAATCAAATGATTCTTGATTTAACTGCCCATTTTCCTGAAAATTATGTCTATAAAAACCCCAGCTAAAGAGAGGCTTGACGATCCTTTGATTATTCCATAATTCTACCCGATGATATTCAAGAGAGTTCTTGGAGAACATTTTTCCTAAGAGGAAAAATGAAATTGATACAGAACCTGATATCCCAGATAGGGAAGCCTTACATTAGGATCTCTAAGCTACTTGCATGTTGGAACCAGCTTGGGGGGATCCGGATTGAAACCAGGGACGGTTCTGGGTCATGGTTGGGTGGAACGTGGTAGTTCCCAAGTTATTTGGTTATATGAATAGAGGTCATATCTTTCTATGTACTTGTTAATAGTGGGTATTTGAGTGTGCAGGATTTTCAGTAATTAAAACAGCTTCAACTTGCAGATATGAGGTTCTTGATTTTTTCTTGCAATTTACATAGGTTTTCTTTTTAAATGAGGAGATTAAATTCTGAATGGATAATTAGAACTTGTTTGCTATAGCTAGGTTATTTTATCTACTCAACCATGATAATCTAGTTAGGAAAATATATCTTATTCAGATTTGTAAATGATTGACTATCAACTTTAGTTTTATCAATAGGAGGATTTGGTCTCTCTTATTTTCTGCATTTTATTTCATCATTTACAAGTTAAATTTCATTCTTCTCTAACAAAAGTATTTCTTTAAACAAAGTCTATATTTTAAGTGAGTTAGATTTCTTGTTTACTATTTCAAGTTCAAAACATAAAAGTAATATCAGAGATTTTGTACCTAAATCTTATTAACCCTAATTGATGAACCTTATCAACAAAAGAACTATTTAAAAACTAACTTTATATCTTTTCTCTGCTAGATGATTTCATATTGCCAACATGATTGTATTATTTATAGCAATCGAAAGTATTACCTATAGCCTTAGCATAAATTCTATGCATAAAAATATAACTTAAATCTCATTGCTGAAACCTTGATTAATATTACAAAACACAATATAAACAGAATTAACCTATTTTTAAAACCTACCAGATTTCATAAACACACTCCAAACAAATAAATTTCCACTTTATAACTTTACCCACATCGTATGCCAGCCATCGAGAACTATCAAGGTCTGTAGGAACGATTATTATAAATAATAATCATACTATCTACCATCAAGATAAGAATCAAAATTAAATACAAAATCATTATTGAATGACATATCCAATGAAAGGATTTAGGATTAAATCATGTCGACAGATCTTCCAAAACAAAACCCACATACAAAATTAAAACACAAACCCACACATCCCAGAATCGAATCCTCTGGGATCATGTCTTAAAAACAGCGGTTATATCAAACCATGTTAGGAATCGAATTATGTAGGATTCGATCTGGATAACAACGCTGTAAATATTTACAAATATCCACATAAGTCAAAAGTAAACTATGATAATGAAACTAAAATACGTATAGAATTAACCATTGAAACTTTGTACAAGCTGCATATTTCACATAAGGGTGGGAATCACAACTATCAAGCTCAAACTCAAAACCCAGCGTTAAGACGTAGTCAAAATCATTGATCTATCAATGTTTCACATATAAACCAAAAAAAATATACATGTTGCATTCTTCATCAAGGCTCATGGCCGAGAAGTAAAAACCCCACTAAATTATCCATTAAGGACATAACACAAATCTTTTAAAATAATCCATGTAAAAACCCTACTGTCTACACCATCATAGCTACAACATCTACATTTTTGCAATAGTATGCCCAGCTTATGGCCATCCCCATACTAAATCACAGAAAAGTAAATTAAATCATGAATTACCATTATATAACATTGCCAATAAGAAAATACATAGTTGTGAATTGACAAGGGTGCCATTGCAAGCAATGGCACTACTGTAAGCTAAGCTAAATCGTTTAAAACCAATATGCACAACCTCCATTAACATACCAAAACAAGAGTTTAACTTACAAACATCAAAACACATATGGTCACAACCTTGCCAAGCTAGTGGTAGTATCCATGATAAGACCTAGCTATGAATGCATATAGTTATACCTTCTATAATTCACAATTAAAAATATACACAATCATGTTCGACATAAGTGCCATTGCAAGCAATAGCACAATCACACAATATAATAATGCATTACCTACAAGCCAAAGCATAGAGTTTCCATTTTATATGTATCAAAACACTCGATTCCTTTAGAAACACATCTATTTAATGCCCATAATACCAAACATGCACAAACGATAAAACCCTTTCTCACATAGAGCTCAAGCTCTGTCACTCTTTTCACACATAGGTAAAAGGGAATGTGTTTTCGCAGGGTTTACCCATAGAAGGGTAGTGCAACCAGTCTCGACATCCACCACTAAAACATGCTTTTCCGCCACCTCTATCACCTAAAACATTGATAATGAGGAGTGTTAGGATTATGCTAAGCCTCCACCTAAAAACAACAAATTTATAACGCTGCAAACCCAAGTGGAGAAGATACCTTCCAAATGAGAAAGGCGAGCCAATCCTTCATGCTATGATAAAACCAAAGAGCTGAATAGAGCCACAACCCACAGTAATAACAAATGGTTTCCCATTCATGATAGACCAAACATAGGGTTTTATTTTCCACATCCTAAGGAGCATTTAATCCGCCACCCTATCCACCATCAACGTCGTAATATTTACCCTCATTCCTATAGTTTAAAACCCACAAATGTGATTTTGTATTGAAACCACCATCAATATCATCATTGACATAGATAAGCCAACGTTTCATGGCATATAGAATATGCCATGAATGGATCTTCATATATATAATGTTGGATATAAAAATTTAGTACAATATGGTTAAGTCTTATGACTTAAGCCTTTAACATTTAGGCCTAAAAAAATTCCCAACCATATGTTATAAATACTAAGCATAGGAATAAAATTTATCAAGTCCTAAGCCACACTAATAATGTTAACCAAATAGATGTAGGTCTGATAAACTGCATCTATGTGTAAAAAATAACACAAGTAGTAGTAGTAAGAATTGATAGCATATGACTTTGGTCCTTTTGTCTTTGAAAGAAAACAGAGAAGTATAGCATAGGTAGCATGCCAAGTTTAGCGATCATAGGCAGTCGTCGTTACTTAATGAATCTGCACAAAGAAAGGAGAATTATGCATTATTTCAATATGAACTAAGTAAACCTAGTAACAGCAGGTATAACCAGTTACCTCTTCAAGTGGCCCTAGAAGGGATACAAGTCCTACCACTTCAACCCTTGACAATTAAAAATAAGTCAAGACCTTCCACAAAAAATGAACATGTGTTACAACCCATAAGTAAGATATAACTCAACAAGAATACACACATGCATGATCAAATGTAATCAATACAACCAAGTAATCATTTAAGATAGTTCTAGTAAAATATAATATAGTACATCCTTACATCAATAACTACATAGGACAACACATAGAAATGATAAGGACAAGGTTATGACACTTCCTTTTAGAAAACCATGACCAACATATTCCGCAGAAGATAAGTTAATTTCTAGTTTAGGTAGTAATTAACTAGCCTATAATTTTTTTTTTCAAATTTTAGGGACATTACAAGTGGTATCAGAGCCCAATTTCAACACTAAGAGACCTAATGGGCATGCCAAACATTCATTGCACAAAATAAAGCATGTTTTGATATTTTGTTAACTAACATAAAATTTTCCTGTTGTTAAAAATTTGCAATTTCAAGATTAAAAGAACAACTCATATCATGAACAAAAAAGAAGACAACATCCATCAAGGAAACTTGAATACCCCCACACAGGAAGCAACAATGGTGGTTGAACTAAATTATGATATACTTAAAACCATACAAAGTCTTCAAGCAGAATTACAGAGTTTCAAGGATAATAATATGAATGAAAGGAAGGAACAACAAGCAATTAATGAAGCCTTGATGTGCAACATGACAAGAGGAATCCTGCAAGGAAAACCCATTCATTCAACCAACAGGTTCAAGAAAGAATTCTATCATAAGTGGTCCAACAACCTGGGATAAGAAGCCTTTAGAAGAACACACCCCTGAACCTCTAGAAAGAGATTGTCACAGTCCTTCTAGTGATGATTCTCTTGCTCCTTACATAAAGAATCAAAGAAATGAATACAATCTCGAGGGAGAGTTCAGGAAGATAAAATCCCCAACCTATGAAGGGGAGATTAACATAGGGGAGAAAGTTGAATAATGGCTTCTAAGTATGAGAAAATATTTTCGAGTACATAACTACTCTAGCAAGATGAAAGCATGTCTAGCCATCTATAATTTAAATGAAAAAGCAGCTGGATGGTGGAGATACCTAAAGCATACCAAGAAAGATGAGGTAAGAGAAATATGATGGAGTAATTTTCACAAAAAATTTCAGGAGAAATACATGTCGTAAAGTTTCTTTGACAGAAAGGTGAAATAATTTCACGAATTAAGGATAGGACCCATGACTATGGATGCTTTCATTAACAAAATTTTGGATATGTTACATTATGTGCCTTACATAAAGGATGAGAAAGTGAAAATACAATAGTTTTTAGGATGTCTTCCCAACTTTTAAGAGAGAATTGAATTTGACATGCCTAAAACATTGGACACCACCCTACACAAAGCTAAGGTATGCTATGAGCATGGAAAACTAAGTAAAGAGAACATCAACAGAAACAGAGATAGGTCCAGGATCTTCTCGGACAACCGCAAACCATGTTTCAACCTACCACCTTAAAGAAAATAGAGCAACATTTTTCCAACCGATAAGAAATTTAACAAAAAAGGTACAAATCCATATGTACCAGCTCCAAATGCTAACAAACCAGCAGCAAATGGGGAGGCCAATGTTGCCCCGCTGTAAATCAAATGTTGTAAATTCCAAGGGCCCTATTATGCCCGAGACTGTAAGAACAAGACCAATGGAGTCTTGCACAACTAACAACAAGAACAAACGGTAGAGGACATAGCTGGAACACCGAGGATCTATGAAACCTTGGATGGCCGACAGGAAGACAATCAGGATACCAAGGTTGAGATAGAAGATAAGGTTTCCAACACTTCTATTTCAATATTGATTGACCTTGGTGCTTTCCGAAGCTATGTATCACCTAAAACTGTTGATGTATGTAAACTAGACAATGTTAAACATGAGAAACTCTGGCTGGTGCAATTAGCCATAGGTACAAAATGAAAGATTTATGAAAGAGTTAAAGATAGTGAGGTAAACCTAAATGGTTTTCCTACTAGAATATACCTGAACATCCTACCCTTAGGATCGTATTATATACTTATCGACATGGACTTGTTGGAACAACACCATGTCATGCTCGATTGCATACATAAGTCAATATTGTGTATAGATAGCCAACGAAATCCAGTAAAGATTCAAGGCATACCTAAGAAATTTTCTGTAAGAGAGATATCCGCTTTACAAGCAAAGAAGTGCATTAGGAAAGGCTGCAAACTGTTTGCAGTAAGCATCCAGGACATAGAAGCTAAAAGATAACAGCACATTGAGGAATTTCCAATTATCATAGACTTCAAGGATGTATTTCCTGAGGAAATCCTAGAATTAGCACCGAAACGAGACTTATATTTTTCCATAGAACTAACACTAGGGTCAGTTCCAGCTTCAAAAGCCCCTTATCGCATGAGCACACCAGAGTTGGTGGAACTCAAGCTATAGTTGTAGGTGTTGATTAAGAAGGCATATATCTGACCGAGTGTGTCCCCTTAGGGAGCACTGATACTTTTCGTAAAGAAGAAGGATGGTACAATGTGGATGTGCATCGATTACCGCCAACTTAACAAGATGACCATCAAGAACCGATACCCACTCCCTAGGATCGATGACTTGTTCGATTAAGTAGGAGGACCCAAGATATTTTTGAAGATCAACCTACGATCTGGGTACCATCAGGTATGGCTTCACGATAAGGATATTCACAAAACTGCCTTTTGTACAAGGTACCACCACTACGATTTTGTAGTGTTTCCATTCAGGTTGACCAATGCACCCATGCACTTTATGTGTATGATGAACAATATCTTCAGTAGATAACTGGATAAATTTGTTTTAGTAGTTATAGACGACATCCTAGTTTACTCTAATACTAAAGAGGAACATGAGGAGCACCTCTGCATAGTGATATAGGTGTTACGGGAACACCATATCTATGCCAAGTTTAGTAAATGTGAGTTTTACAAACCACAGATACAGTACTTGGGTCACATCATCTTTGAGAAGGGGATAGCCGTGGACCCATAAAATATTAAAGCCATATAATATTGTCCTACCCCCATTAGTGTGATCGACATTAGGTCCTTTTTGGGATTAGTTAGTTACTACTGAAAGTTCAATGAGAAATTTTTGACGATAGATTGTCCCATGACCACTTTGAAAAGGAAGGTGAACAAGTTCTTATGGGTAGCCAAGTGCAAGGAAAGTTTTCAAAAGCTCAAACAACTTTTGACAACCACACCAATACTACGAATTGTGGATCCAAATGGGGATTTTGTTTTTTTCATGGATGCAAGAAAGCAAGGGCTTAGAGGAGTCCTCTTGTAGAATGATTACACAGTATGTTATAAATCACAGAAGTTAAAATAACACGAACAAAAATACCCCACCCATGATCTTGAGTTATCAACCATCATCCACGCCTTGAATATGTGAAGGAACTACCTCATGTGGAAGAAATTTATTCTAAAAATAGACAACATGAGTTTAAAGTATTTATTTGAACAACCATGTATGAATGCCAGGAAAGCTGGATGGTTGGATTTCCTTAGCGAGTAGCATTTCGAGCTAAAGAATATAAAGGGAAAGGAGAAAATAATTGCTAATGCTTTGAGCCGACGAGCTCATATGATATATGAGGTGACTTTAAGTCAAACCAATTCAGATCTACATGATAGGATTAGAACGACCAACAGAGTTGACCCTTTCTTTGTTGAAATCCTCAAAAAGGTCTAAGAGGACAGGTTGTTTCAGCAACAAAAATAGTATAAGGTAGATGAAATGGGACTGCTATGGTCCAAAGAAAGATTGTACATTCCATAAGGAGGGGACATCAGGTCCAACATCCTCACAGAATTTCATAGAACACCCTACTCATGGTATCTGGGATATCAGAAGATGATCTTTGCAGTAAAGAAACACTTTTGTTGGCCTATGTTAAAGGATGACATAGTAGTGTTTATCGCAAAATTTCAAGAATGTTAGCTAGTCAAAGATGAGCACCGTCATCCTTCGGGGTTTCTACATCCATTACCCATTCTAGAATAAAAGTAGGAGGCCATTAGTATGGACTTTATCATGGGTCTATCGAAGAGTAAGAATTAAAATGATTGTATCTTTGTAGTAGTAGACAAGTTGTCAAAATAATCACAGTTCGTTACAGTGAAGTTGACCTACAAGGCAGTACACATTGTCGACATCTTCTTAAAAATATATATTTAGATTGCATGGGATACCCAAGGCGATTATCTCGGATCGAGATACTAAGTTTACCAATAAATTTTGGAGATCCTTATTCTCTGGATAGAGATGCAGTTGAAATTTAGTACTTCTTACCACCCATGAACTGACGGGAAGACATAATGGTTAATCCATATTGTAGAGGACATGCTAAGGATGTATGTCATGAACAACCCCATCAAGTGGGAATATTACCTGCATCTTGCAGAGTTTCCATATAACAATGTATACCTGACCTCCGCCAAGATGAGTCCCTTTGAGGTACTCTATGGACGAAAGTGTAGAACATCGGTTACTTGGGATAGCTCGGTGGATCGATTCATGTTAAGACCTGACTTACTAAAGGACTTGGAACAATTGGTTACCAAGTTATAGCTAAACCTTAAAAAAGAACAAGACCGCCATAAGAGTTACGTTGATAAGAAAATAAAAGATAAATATTATCAGATATGTGACCATGTTTACTTGAAAGTAAAAGAAAAGAGAAGCTCATTTATCTTGGGAAGGTGTGGTAAGTTAGCACCTAGATTTTGTGGACTCTTTGAGATACTGGCCAAGAGAGAGACAGTAGCATATGAACTAACTTTACCTGTTCACATAAGAGTCTGTAATGTTTTCCATGCATATTTATTAAATAAATATGTTTATGCTATTAAACATGTGATTAATTGGTCCCTATTATAGGTGGAACCTAAAGGGTAGTTTTCACTTGAACCCCTTCATATACTGGAAAAAAGAGAGGTGAAGCTCAGGAAGCGCACCATAGTATAGTTGAAAGTGCAATGGAAGCACTTAGAGGTCGATGAGGCTCCTTGGGATAATGAAGCCACCATGAGAAAGGCTTACTCCTCCTTGTTTCATGATTTCATTCTGAGTCCTTGGAACACCAGGGACGATGTTGTTCTAAGCGGGGAGGGATGTAATATCTTGAATTTTGACCTAACACTTATGGGCATAAGCCTCATTGCTTATGATGTTACTTTGATGTTTTATTTGGTATATTGGGAATAACACCCCACTACACATGAGAATGATTATTTGTTTGATATATTGGGTGCAAGCGAATTTCATAAGTTTTATATAAATGATTTCATGTGTTGGGCATGGACCTTGAAGCACATGATTGATGAGATGTTTGTGTTGAGTAAGAAGATCTGGAGCACATGATTATGTGATGTTTTGGGTTGAGTGAAAAGCTCTGGAACATATTATTATTTAATGGTTGGTTTTAGTGAGAGGCTCTGGAGCACATGAGTATTTTAAATATTTGTGTTGAGCGAGAAGATCTGAAGCACATGAAAAGATAAAAATTGGAAGTGTTGGGAATGCACCCTAGAACCTTCCAAGTTGATGTTGAGCCTAAGCTTTGGAACATCGGATCCTTGGTCATTGTATTCCTAGGTGTATCCTACACATACATCCTAGCATTAGTGTTGAGCAAGGAGCTCTGGAATTGCACTAAGTTTGTAACTCCCTATTTTTTAGCATTAAGTATGGGCTCTGGATAAGCGCTAGGAGTTACTAGAAAATTAATATGTTGAGTGAAAATGGCTTTGATAAAACATTGAAATCACCTTACTTATTTTTAAGTGATTAAATGAAATTTTGAATTTATGTATCTCATCAAAGTACTAAAGAACTACCAAGTTTTACGAGGGAATCCAATATGCAAGGAGGTTTAGAGTTGCCTAGCCTAGTTGACCTAACCCCTACATGAATGCCTTAATGAAGAAAGTGAATAAGCTAAAAGAAAGGTGTCAAATGATTAGGGATCATGCTATATGATACCTAAAGTGAAAATGTTAACAAATGGTATATATATATATATATATATATATATATATACATGACATGTATAAAAGAATAAGGATAGTAATAATACTAGTAACTATAAGTAATAATGAAAGGATCCACATTTTATTATGATTACTAATGATAATTAAATATTAAAACACCTACAAAGTCAAAGTAGGAAATAGTCAAAAGTTCCTAAATTAATTTAAATAAATATTAAAATTACTTAAATTAAATAAAAAGGGTTATTTCAAGAAATCAAATGATTCTTGATTTAACTCCCCTTTTCCTGAAAAGTCTGTCTATAAAAACACAAGCCAAATAGAGGGTTTGGGATCTTTTGATTATTCCATAATTCTACCTGATGATATTCAAGAGAGTTCTTAGAGAAAATTTTTCCAAAGAGGAAAAAGGAAACTGATACAAAAATTGATATCCTAGATAGGCAAGCCTTACCTTAGGATATCTAAGCTACTTGCATGTTGGAAGAACCTCGAGGGGATCCAGATTGGAACCAGGAATAGTTCCAGGTCATGGTTGGGTGGAGCGTGGTCGTTCCAAAGTTATTTGTTTATATGAACAGAGGTCATGTCTGTATATGTACTTTTTAATACTGGGTATTTGCGTGTGTAGGATTTTCAGCCATTAAAATAGTTCAACTTGTAGGTATGAGGTTCTTGATTTCCATTGCAATTTACACATGTTTTCTTATTAAATGAGGAGATTAAATTATGAATGGATAATTAGTATATGTCTGCTATAGTTAGGTTATTTTATCTACTCAACCATGATATTCTAGTTAGGAAAATATATCTTATTCATATTTGTAACTGTAACCTTTAGTTTTATCAGCAGAAGGATTTGGTCTCTATTATTTTCTACATTTGATTTTATCATTTACAGGTTAAATTTCAGTCTTCCCTAATAGAGGTATTTCTTTAAACAGAGTCTAGATTTTTAAGTGAGTTAGATTTCTTGTTGATTATTTCAAGTTCAAAACACAAAAATAATATCAAAAATTTTGTACCTAAATCTTATTAACCCTAACTGATGAAACTTATCAACCAAAGAACTATTTAAAAAATAAATTTATATCTCTTCTTTGCTGGGATGTTTCATGTTGCCAGCAAGCATGTATTATTTATAACCATTGAAACTATTACCTATAGCCTTAGCATAAATTCTATGCATAAAAATATAACTTAAATCTCATTGTTGAAACTTTGAATAATATGACAAAACACAATATAAACAGAGTTAACCTATTTTTAAAACCTACTAAATATCATAAACACGCTCCAAACAAATAATTTTCAACTTTCTAACTTTACCCACATTGTATGCCATCCATCGAGACCTATCAAGGTTTGTAGGAAGGATTATTATAAACAATAATCATATTATCTACCATAAATATAGGAATCAAACTTAAATAAAAAAAACCCAATGTTGAATAAAGTATCCAATTAAAGGATTCATGATCAAATCCTATTTGCAATTCTACCAAAACAAAACCCACACATATAACATTAAAACATAGACCGATGTAGCCCAGGATTGAATCTTGTGGGATCATGTCTTACAAACATAGGTTATATCAAACCATGCCAGAAATCGAATCCTGTAGGATTCGATTTGGAAAAATTAACAACGCTGTAAATATTTACAAATTTCCACATAAGTCAAAAGTAAACTATGATAATGAAACTAAAATATGTATAGGATTAACCATTGAAACTTTGCACAGGAAACACATTTCACATATGGGTGGGAATCCCAACTATCAAGATCGAACCCAAAACCAAGCATTAAGTCGTAATAAAAATCATTTCTCTGCCAGTGTTTCTCATCTAAACCAAACAAAATATACACACTGCATTATTCATCAAGGCTCATGGCCAAGAAGTAAAAACCACACAAAATAATCCATTAAATATAGAACCCAAATATTTTAAAATAATCCATGTAAAAACCATACTCTTTATGCTATCACAGCCACAACATCTACATTTTCTCAATACTAAGACAAGCTTATGGAAATCCCCATACTAAATCATAGGAAAGTAAATTACATGATGAATTACCATTAAAAAACATTGCCAATAAGAAAATACACAGTCGCAAATCAACAAGGGTGCCATTGCAAGCAATGGAACTCCTGTAAGCTAAACTAAATCATTTAAAACCAATACACATAGCCTCCATTAACATACCGAAACAAGAGTTTAAGTTATAGACATCGAAACGTATATGGTCACAACCTTACCAAGCTAGTGGTAATATCCATGATAAAACCCAGTTGTGAATGCATACGGTTATACCTTCTATAATTCACAATTAAAAATATAAACAATCATGTTCGACATAAGTGCTATTGCAAGCAATAGCACTGTCACACAATATAATAACGCATTATCTACAAACCAAAATACAGAGTTTCCATTTTATATGTATCAAAACACTCGATTCCTTTACAAACACATCTATTGAATTCCCATAATCCCAAACTTGCACAAATGATAAAACCATTTCTCACACAAAGCTCACACTCTATCACTCTTTGTACATAGAGGTAATAGGGCTTGTGTTTTCATAGGGCTTACCCATATAAGGGTAGCGCAACCAATCCAAGAATTCACCATTGAACCATGATTTTCTGCCACCTCTGTCACCTGCAACATCGAAAAGGACAAATGTTACTAAGTATGTTAAGCCTCCACCTGAAAACAACAAAGTTATAACACTGCAAATCCGAGTGGAGAACATACCTTCCAAACGTGCAAGGAAATCCAATCCTCCACGCTGTGACAAAACCAAAGAGTTGAACAGAGCCACAACCCATAGCAGTAACAAATGGTTTTGTTAGAATAATCAACCCATAGTTTACCCACTTAGACATTAATTCATTTATTTTTGTCTTATTTGCCTAGTTCATGAGTCCCACCTTGTGCAAGTTGCTAATTTCCTATCCATAGATGTCAAAATTGCAATCTTTGACTCATGTAGAGCTTGGGAAATCCTTAGGAATCAAATATGCTTTATTCCTGGCCTCCTAGGTGCCCTTCTGTTTTTTCTGCTTTATTGCCTACTTTTTCAGTGTTTTAAGGCACATAGGAAAGCAAGACTAGGTGAGGTGAACTAGTTTTTTGTCCTCTTCATCCTCCACTCTTTTCTCCATACAAAAGCATGTATGAGCTTCCATTCCACTACTCTTTATCTTGCCCATGTGCCCTTGCCAATTCGTGAGCTCCATGATAGATTTGGGATCATCTTTTTACACCTATGGGGGATTTGGCTATTTTGAGTAAGCCTGCTTTATGCTAGTTTTGGATGCCTCCTTATGCATTCGACCTCTTGATGTATTATATATATTCAGCAAGCTATGTTATTACAGGGTTGGATATTGTACACTCAGTTAATATAATTTTTTGTTACAGCTCCATATTCAGTCTCCATTGTTAGCAATTTTGCATGATCAATTGATAATTGTTGCGGGTAAAATTAATCTACTGCTGGCCTGAATTTCTACATGGTATCAGATCCATTGTAGGTTGTTACTCTCCTTCAAAAATTGTTTTGCAGGTTTGACATCAAGACTGGGAGCCTTCTACTGACAGTCAGGACAGATTTTCTAAAAGCTATGGATTCACAGAAAACTATCTTGACTCCCTTCAACTATTTTGAATGGAAAGCAGAGATGGAGATCTTGTTGAGAGAGAAAAGCATCTATAGGGTGACTATGGCAACAGAAGCAGAGCCCAATGCAGCTGCAGAGAAGATCAAATGGCACAATCGGAGAGATGAGGCCTATGGCCTCCTATGTCTCAGTATTTCCCGAGACCTCCTTTTCCATCTCGATGGATTAACTTCACCGGATCAAGTATGGGAGAAGATTTCTGATCTTTTTGGAAAGATAGATGAGATGAGGGGACATCAGATTGAAAATGAGTTGATTTCTCTCAGTCCCAGTAGCTTTGAATCCCTGCAGCTATATTTCTCCAAGTTCAAAGCACTAGTTTTGCAGCTGAAGCAGTGTGGTATCGAAAAGAAAGATGATCAGCTCATATTGGCCATCCTCTCGAAGCTAGGACCTGACTACTCAGTCTTTGTTTCGACCTTCTATGCCACAAAACTCACAGCTCAAACCTGGAAGATTCCTAGCCTTGCAGATTTCATGGAATCTCTCACACAAGAACAAGACAAGGTGGTGATGATGGGCACCATCAAACCATCCAAAGATCAAGCTTTGATTGCTGGAGATTCGAGGGTGGATTCAAAAAGAAAAAAGAAAGCTAAAAATCCACCTGATCAAAGGAGAGACAAGAAGCAGTCTCCAGAGGATCAACAAGGTCCCAAGAAAAATACCCAGAAGAAGAAAAAAAAAGGTGAAATGAACAAGTGCTCATACTGTTCGAAGGGAAATCACACTAAAAGCTCTTGTATGAAAAAGTAGATTGATATGCTGACCAATATCCTAGAGAAGAATGGCATCTCCCTTCCAAAAAGCTCAAAGAAGAGAGAAGGAGGATCAAGTTCCGATGACAGAGAGAGAGTTCATGCTCTAGTTGCTGGCACATCAAGCTCACCTAGTTTTATCATAGCTTCTGGAGCTTCAAGACACATGGTTTCGACTAAGGAGGCCTTCTCCTCACTGGATATGTTGAAAGGACCATCTATTGTACTAGGAGATGACTCTCTCACTGAAAGTAAAGGCAAAGGAAGAATAGATCTTGATCATGGTAAGTTCAACAATGTGCTGTATGTCCCTGGTCTCACCTCCAACCTTCTGTCAGTGTACCAGATGACCCACACTGGGTCTCCTAAGAAGTTCATACTCTCCCCCGATGAAGTTGAGATCACAGATATTTCAACTAGTAGATTCATTGCAAAAGGAGTAGCGAATCATGCTCAAAAGGAATACATGTTTTCACACTTCCTACCTTACTCAAACCCCTCTGCTCTTCTCATTCATGCTAATGAAGCCAGCAAGCTGTGGCATGAAAGATTTGGCCATCTAAATTACAAGTATCTGTCTTATCTTAGTGAGAAAGAAATGGTCATAGGGCTGCCCAAGATAAAATTTTCCAAAGGAGTCTGCCAAGGCTGTATCCTAGGAAAACACCCAGAGCATAAGTTTGAGAAAGCTAGTCATGAGAGAACCTCTGCACCCCTCGAGCTGATTCACAGTGATGTTTCTGGTCCATTCCCTCATATGTCCATGATTCAGGCCAAATATGCATTGACCTTTATTGATGATTTTTCCAGGTATTGTTGGGTTCACTTCATGAAACACAAGTCTGAAGTTTTTGGCCTATTCAAAGTCTTTAAGGCTTTGGTTGAAAACCAGTGTGGAAGGAAACTCAAGGTCCTCAAATCTGACAATGGTGGTGAGTATGTCAAGTCTGAGTTTATTAACTATTGTGTAGATGCAGGTATTCATATGTAGCATTCTATCCCCTACACACCACAGCAAAATGGTGTTGTTGAGAGGAAGAACAGATCACTGAAGGAGATGGCAACATGCATGATGGAGGCCAAAACTTTGCCACCAAAGTACTGGGACGAAGCTATCAACTATGTAGCCTATATTCAGAATAGGGTGCCTCACAAACATATTGATGGCATGAATCCCTTCGAAGCATGGAGTGGGCACAAGCCAGATGTGACCCATTTCAGGATTTTTGGCTCAAAGGGATGGGCTAGAATTTCGACAGAGAAGAGGAAGGCTTTGCAGCCCCAAAGCCAAGAGTGTCTTTTTGTTGGATACTCTGAAGATTCAAAAGGGTACAAGTTGATAAACTTGAGCACAAACAAAGCCTTCATTGAAAGGTGTGTTCAGTTTGAAGAAGAACCCCTTGCAGAAGTGGAAATTGGTGAAGCCTCTTCACCACCTAAACCTCAAGAAGTAAGTAAAGAGTTTGTTGAACATGATGATTCTAATTTGTCTGATTGAGATGAGTTTATTTCAGACCCTAACAGCCCCACAAGACCTAAATGGGCAGCCAAGACACTACATGCAGCAGGTGAGCTAGTTGGGGATCCCAATGACCCAAGGAGGACTAGATCTCAATTTGAGAGTGGTCTGTGCATGAAGGATCCTATGTTTGCTAAAAAATTCTATTTGATGGTGGAGTTTGATCCTCAAACATATGAAGAAGCGGCAGGAGATCCAAGATGGCAATCTTCCATGAAGGAGGAGTTCAGCTCACTCCAGAAGAGCAACACATGGGAGCTAGTGGATCTTCCTCCAGGGAGAAAACTAGTACAGTGTAAGTGGGTCTATAAGACCAAATTTGATGCTGATGGTTCACCACTAAAGTACAAGGCTAGATTGGTAGCTAAGGGCTACTCGCAGGTTCATGGCATCGATTACAATGAGACCTTTGCCCCAGTGGCAAAGATGGATTCCATCAGGCTAGCTCTAGCCATTGCAGCCTCAAGGCAATGGGAGGTACATCACATGGATGTAAAATGTGCCTTTCTGAATGGAGATCTCATCAAGGAGATATATATGCAGCAGCCTCAAGGTTTTTCTACTAACCCTTCTCTTGTGTGCAGGTTGAGAAAGTCATTGTATGGGCTAAAGCAAGCCCCCAGGGCTTGGTATGCGAAGATAGATAGCTTCTTGCTATCTCTGAATTTTGTTCGGTGCAAATCAGATCCAAATGTCTATTTGAAGTTTTTTAATGGTTCATTAATGATCATTGTGTTACACATTGATGACCTCCTCATTACAGGAAGCTCACAGGATGAGATTGCTTCCTTAAAAGGAGCTATGAACCAAGCCTTCTCCATGACAGATTTGGGGCTCCTAAGTCAATTTTTGGGGCTTGAGATTGCTCAAACCAAAGCTGGAATAAAGGTGCACCAGTACAAGTATGCCTTGGATTTGCTGATCAAATTCAGAATGCAAGACTGCAAAGCAAGCAAAACTCCTTTCCTTTCAGGAGTGAAGTTGGAGGAAGATGATTCTCCACCAATGGTAAACAATACACTGTATAGACAATTGATTGGATGTTTATTGTATTTGAAACATACTCGACCTGATCTTTGTTATGCAGTAAGTTTGGCTTCTAGATTCATGGATCAGCCTCATGAGATCCATTGGAAAGCAGTCAAAAGGATCCTTAACTTTGTTCAGGGAACAAAGACACATGGGATCTTCTATAAGGAAAAATCTGATCTTGATTTGATTGGATTTACTGACAGTGATTGGGCAGGTGATAGCATAGATAGAAAGTCCACTTTAGGGTATGTGTTCATGCTTACAGAAGGGCCAATCAGCTGGTCAAGCAAGAAACAGAGTGCCATTGCACTCTCATCTATAGAAGCTGAGTACAGAGGAGTTGTTATTGTAGCAACTTAGTGTTTATGGTTGCAGGGTTTACTTGGAGAGTGTGGTTTCAAACCTGAGTACTCAACTACTATCTACTGTGATAACCAAAGTACCATTCAAATCTGCAAAGATCCATTTCAGAAGCAGAGAACCAGACACATTGAGATTCACATGCACTACATCAGAGAGCTTGTGCATGATGGCACCATTCACCTACTCTTCTATTCATCTTCAGAACAAGTAGCTGATATATTCACCAAAACATTTTGTGAGAAGACCTTCAGCAATCTCAAATCACTGCTGGGGATTGCTGATCATGCTGTAAAGGCATGAGTGGAGACAATATTTTACAATTTTGTTTTACAGTCCATGTTTAAGGGAGGATTTTCCCAAGTTGGTTTTGCTTCTTTCCTTGTTTATTTGGACATGCAGTATGTAAAGGGTGACTAAGCCTTGTTGCTAGGCCCTATATTTTGTATTTATTACTCACAAATTCAGGATTAAGGGGGGGTGTTATAATAATCAACCCATAGTTTACCCACTTAGACATTAATTCATTTATTTTTGTCTTATTTGCCTAGTTCATGAGTCCCACCTTGTGCAAGTTGCTAATTGCCTATCCATAGAGGTAAAAATTGCCATCTTTGACTCATGTAGCACTTGGGAAACCCTTAGGAATCAAATCTGCTTGATTCCTGGCCTCCTAGGTGCCCTTCTACTTTTTCTGCTTTATTGCCTTCTTTTTTAGTGTTTTAAGGCACATAGGAAAGCAAGACTAGGTGAGGTGAACTAGTTTTTTGTCCTCTTCATCCTCCACTCTTTTCTCCATGCAAAACCATGTATGATCTGCCATTCCACTACTCTTTATCTTTCCCATGCGCTCTTGCCAATTCGTGAGCTCCATGACATATTTGGGATCAGCTTTTTACACCTATGGGGGATTTGCCTATTTTGAGTAAGCCTGCTTTATGCTAGTTTTGGATGCCTCCTTATGCATTCGAAATCTTGATGTATTCTATATATTCAGAAACCTATGTTATTACAGGGTTGGATATTGTACACTCAGTTAATATAATTTTGTGTTACAGCTCCATATTCAGTCTCCATTGTTAGCAATTTTGCATGATCAATTGATAATTGTTGTGGGTAAAATTAATCTACTGCTGGCCTGAATTTCTACAGGTTTCCCATTCATGACAGGTGAAACATAGGGATTGATTTTTCACATCCCAAGGAGCATTTAATCCGCCACCCTATCCACCACCAACGTCGTAACATTTACCCTCATGCCTATAGTTTAAAACCCACAAATGTGATTTTATATTGGAATGACCATTAATATCATCATTGACATAGATAATCCAAGGTTTCATGGCATATACAATATACCATGAATGGCTCTTCATATATATCATGTTGCATATAAAAATTTAATACAATATGGTTAAGTCTTATGACTTAAGCCTTTAACATTTAGGCATAAAAACATTCCCAATTATATGTTATAAATACTAATCATAGGGATAAAATTTATCAAGTCCTAAGCTACACTAATAATGTTAACTAGATAGATGTAGGTCTGATAAATCCCACATATGCGTAAACAATAATGAAAATAGTATTAGTAAGAATTGATAGGATGGAACTTTGGTCCTTTTGTCTTCGAAAGGAAATGGAGTAGTATAGGATAGGTGGCATGCCAAGTTTAGCAGTCATAGCTAGTTGTCGTCACCTAATGAATTTGCACAAAGAAAGGAGAATTCTGCATTAGTTCAATATGAACTAAGTAAACCCCGTAACAGTAGGTATAACCAGTTACCTCTTCAAGTGTCCCCAAAAGGGATACAAGTTCCGCCACTCCACCCCATGACAATTAAAAATAAGTTAGGAGGATTCCATAAACAATGAACATGTGTTATAACCGAGAAGTAAGATATAACTGAACAAGCATACACACATGCATGATCAAATGTAATCAATACAACCAAGTAATCATTTAAGACAGTTCGAGTAAAATATAACATGGTACATCTTTACATTAATAACTACATAGGAAAACCCATATAAATGGTAAGTACAAGCTTATGAAACTTCATTTGAGAAAACATTGACCAACATATTCTGCAGAAGATAAGTTAATGTCTAGTTTAGGTAGTAAATAACTAGCCTATAATTTTTTTTTTCAAATTTTGGGGACATTACACAATAAAATGCAACACCTTGAATTAATCTATCCTTATTGCTATCTGAAATCCTCTTTCTTGATTGTTTTGTTATAGCCTTATGAGATCTGTTCATACCTTAAACCCTCTCTCTCTCAAGGTATGATCTTGTTCCTTGGTGACTTGTTTCTTTAAAGACAAGGTCTGATGCTAAATATGTCTGAGTACCAAGAATTTCTAAACCACTATCTTTTGATACTAAGTTATGATTATTTTACTAGTCATGAGTTTTCTTTTGTACTATTGTTACTGTGCATCTTAGGGACCAAGTTTAGCACACGTATCATGGAATAGTGATAAAGTTGAAAGATATGAAAATTATGTTTAAATTATCTTACTGCTTTGCATCTAGCACAATGATGTAACCTTTACTCCTCAATGTATGTTTTCCTCTCTAGCATGTTAATTATTTTCTTTGCAACTCTCATGGTTTCATGATTCTTTTATTTCTTTTGTATGGCTATAACAAGTCGATTAGTCTCAGCATAAATATAATCTTCAATCTTATCCCTATAATTTTTGTCAACAAATTCTTCTCTAGTTTCTCTTATGATCATAAATTACGTTATTATATTGTATTGCAGTGATACATAAAACGGTTGATTCTATATCCCTATAGTTTGTAAAGTCAAAGGCCAGATTTGTTCGCAACAGATTCTCTCAAAAGAGGGGGTTGATATTGATGAGACTTTTTCTCCTATTTCAAGAGATTTTGGGATCCATGGGAAAGAGTCAGGTTTGGTAGGTTGTAGGTGAAGTCTTCCTTTTACAAGGGAAGTATACTTTAAAGATTCATAAATTTTAGAGTTTAATAGTGGAAAATAGTCTATGTTAATATACCTTTAGATTCATAGGTGGTGAACATATTATCGAAGACCCCATTAAAGGGGAATTTCAATATGATGAGAGAATATTGTGGTTTGGTGGAGAACCCGTCCCTTATTGCTTTGAATCCATTTTCCATTATCCTTTTACTGCTTTAGTTTTTGGAGTTTGAGGAGGAGTGGAACACTTGTATGAGAGAGGTTCTTATTTTCGAGGGAACATCGCTAAAGAATACATCAATAGGTAAGGTGCATTACTCAAGAGTTACACTATAATATGTTCTTCCAATGCCTATCATTATGTGGGGTGTTAATTTATAATATTTTTGTGAATTTGAGGGGGTGGAATAATGTTTTATATAAAACTCCATTTCCATCCCGTGGAATCACATTTTTGAGAAGTATTAGTATGCCTTTTGGAGGTATTCACCTATTGAAAGTATTCTTGGAATAGACATTGCTTATGGCGGTGTCTTATTTCAAAAATTGGAAACAATTGTACAAATATTATCCTTCCTTCATCTTATTACTTCATTCCTTTTAGAGCCTTACTGACAATAACCAAACCCCCTTCCTAAACTACTGACTCCATGAAGACTACCTATAGATGTCATCCCATCTCTTCATTTTATAATGGGTATGCCTTAGAGAAATTTTCATCATTCATAGAGGAAAATTATAAATTGAGAATTGTTCCACATGATTCTTTTTTCCATTCAGAGAGATGAGTGTATATTTTTTGCATGTTAATGAGTTGTACCAGTTATAATTTTTGTAGAAAGCTATGTTGGTAACATTAATTATGAACAGCTTGCACAATTAAACTCTAAAATTGAAAGTAAACATATACCAATTCTAACCAACAATCAAATTCAACACATTGAATTAGGTTATCCTTCACTTGATGTCTACAACCCTCTTCCTGGACTGTTTTCTTATATACTTATGAGATATGTGCTTACCTTAAACCCTGTCTCTCTTAATGTATGATCTCATTTGTTGGTGACTTGTTTCTTGGAAGACAAGAGTATGAGGAAGGTATAAACCACTGGCTTTTGATACTATGTTATGATTATTTTATTGGTCTTGAATTTGCTTTTGTACTATTGTTACTGTGCATCTCAGGGACCAAAGTTAGCACAAGGATCATGGAAGAGTGTTAAAGTTGAAAGAGTTAAAAATTATGTTTAAATTATGTTACTAATGTTATTACTGTTTTTATTTTCAATACTTTAATTATTATTGCAGCTCTATGTTTTATAGTATTGTGCTGATTAAAACATTTTATATACCTATATTTTTTAATTTTAAAATATATGTGTGAAATTTTTGTTCACTTTGTTGAAGAGCTTATTTTTTAATATGTGTGACATCTTCTGAGGAGTATGTTTATCCTAAAGGGGATGGACACCCCTTGTTATTTTAACCTAAGGAAGATGAGATGATAACATGAGCTTCCTTATCCAAATATGATGATCATGATCTTCCAATATTTGCATGAGACGTATGACCACATACAGTTGAGAATATTGGGTAACCTACCCTCACCCTAATGATGTGTGTGAGCCTAGTATGATGTCATGTTTCCTTTTTATGTTACATTGTTTAGCATGTTTACTTGTATGTGATGTTTATCCTTGTGGTGACTCGTGATTAACCCTTGCATGGTAAAGTTAAGCTATACAACCCTTAAATGTTGGCGTCCATCTTGTTGATGACTAGTGTGAATCCTTAAGATTGTTGTCCACCCTTTCATTGACCTTACTATCCCTCTTTAGGTTCCAACCCCCATAGCACTACCTTATACTACTTTTTTGGCTTACTTGATTGTCGCTTTTTATTGTGAATTGGTCGCACTGCTGTGCTACTACTGTTTTTTATTTGTGAGGGTTGGATGATATTTTTTAGCGTATTTTATAGTTTTTGGTTCTCTCCTTTCACATGTATGTTGGTCTAGTTGATTCTCATGCAAGTAACCTAACGCTAAGAGGTTGAAATCCATTTAATAGAATATATCTAATGTTCAGTTTATAACTAGTTTAGATATGATGTATATTGCTACTATATATA
>LPNX010367373.1:514694-569091 GCA_001517045.1 Pseudotsuga menziesii
GATATTGAGGTATGGTTTTTATTTTCCGCAAAAAATACATTATTTTATAGTAGTGTGGTTATACTTACAAGGGATAATTCTAGATCCTTATAGTTTGTAAAGTCGAAGGCCATATTTGTTGGAAAAGGATTATCTCAAAAAGAGGGGGTTGATATTGAGTCCCAGGGATAATATTAGGGGCGAATTTTAGCCCACTGAGCTATTTTTCCATGTTTCTCTCCCAAAAAAGATTCGCCATTTTTCATTTTTTGAAGCCCTATTTCACCCAATTTTGATGGGGTAAAAAAATTTCACCCTCAAAATCGCCAAATTATTATATAAACGATATAAAATCCTTGGAAATTAAAATATTTTTTGAAAAATATTGCCAATCATTTTGTAGTTAGCGTTTTAAGAATTGGTAATATTCGCCAACATTTATACACTTTTAAATAAGTATGGTTCCTTAAAATCATCCCTTATATTGACAAGACTTTTGCTCCAATTTCAAGAGATTTTGGAATGCATGGGAAAGACTCAGGTTTTCTCTGTGTCTCTTTTTTCCGTGCATGGTTACCTTTTATTGATCCTATTTTTGTTTTCTCTACAATTAATTAAATTTATGCTAATATATCGAATATCTAATATGTTAAACATGCATTTGCAACTCTATCTAGCATGGCTACTCATCAAGATTCACCAGTGAGAGAGGTTATTATACATGAGGGCACATCGCTCAAGAACACATCAATAGGGAACGTGCATAACTCGAGATTTAAACTATAGTATGTTTCCAATTATAGTATGTTCTTCTGATTCCTATCATTATGTTGGGTGTTTATTTAGAATTTGGTGTGAATTTGAGGAGGTCGAATAATGTTGTCCATAAAACTATGTTTCCATCCCATAGCATCACATTTTTGAGAAGTCTTAGTGTGCCTTTTTGAGTTCATCACTATTGAAAGTATTCTTATATTAGATGTTTCTTATGGTGGTGTATTCCTTCAAAAATTTGAATCAATTGTACAATTCTTATGCTTCCTTCACCTCAGTACTCCATTCCTTCTAATAGAGCCTTACCAACAATAACCCAATCCCCCTCCTAGAATACCAACTCCATGAATACTACCTATACAAATTAAATCAAATATATGTTCCGCATCCCCCAAATTGCTTGATACTAATCAAGGAATCATCATTCCTCATTAAAGGGTGGACATTTTCACACTGATAAAACTCTCCATCACTTAAAATGCCACTTTTATTGGCCATCCTTGCACAAATTTGTATAATACTTCATTCATCATGCTAAACCTGTCAATTGTAAAGTTGACATTTATCAACCTATCCATATTCCTTAGCACATTTGGGAATCCATTTCCATGGATTTTATTAGTGATGTACCAATCAAGGTATTGGACACCAATGCCATTTGTTACCACAATCAGGCCTTCAAATTCCCCTCAAATACCTACTATTTCCCTAAGATGAACTATTGAGTTGGAATAAACCCATGTTCATGTCTAGAATTGATATTGCAATTTTTGAAGATGACAAGCTTTGGAAATATGCCCAAAGTTCAAGAGTATTGAACAACAATTGTACCAGAGGATGTATGGCTTAATTGTTGTGGTACGTGTATGTGTATATTAATCATTAGGTTATGTAAATGTTATATGATGGATGATTGCATATAGATCACATTTCATAGTTGTGCATCATCATCCATCCATTATGTTGGCATTTTAAAATTCCCTCAAACACCCAATATTTGGAAGACTCTCTCCTCTCCCAAATGATTGTGCATGATATTAAAATTCCCAATGGTGAATGCAATCGAATTTGTATTTTCTCTAATACTTTTAGATCTTTACTATGAAATGTATCATTTAGATTCAATGGTCTTCCATACTACCTCTTTTCCTTGAGAGGAAGATACTAAGTATATTTTTCACGAGGACAACCTTATATTATTAACTTTAGAAGAGATAGGACTTGGATATGACAATGAAAGTATATCTATTCACTCATCAATGAATGTGTGAAAATACATTGCAATTTTAAATGTTGTTCCAAGACTAGAAGCTTTATTTTTTAATGATTCTATCATCACCCAAAAAGATAACACATTTGATCCAAGATTTTCCTTGGTATATGGTGATAATCTTGAATATTCTATTTGATATATTTTCTACCCTTATGGAAAAATTAGTGACCATATAATAAAGGTTGAGGTAGGCATCCATTTTGTTGATTTTTTATCTTATACTAATGAATACATTGAATTTCAACTCAAAACTAACATCAAAATTTCTAATTATTTTGAGTTATATTATGTTTCTATTGAGAGGTGGAGGAAAAAGTTGACTCTAAAGTTTATCATTCAAGATGGAATATAGGATACTTTACTCCTCAAGTTTGAAAGAGCAAGGTATGGATATCATTGAATTCGTTTTATTTAATCAAATTTTATTCCTTAACCATGAATATGAAGTCTTAACCATAATTTGTGTGCATGCACGCACACACACACGCACACACATTGAAGATTATTATTAGATTAATTGATAATTTCTTCTTCTAAGTTATAACTTTTTCTTTGCTTTTATTGTTCATAGTTTTTTTTCTCTTTTTATTCATTTTTCACTACTTTTAAATTTATTTATATCCTCTCCTTTTGTTATCATTGTGTAGGTTTTATTAATCATTTATCCATTCATTCGGGAGTGATTTTCTTCACTTTAACAATGCTTCAAAGCTTCACAATTTTCAACATTGTAAGGTTATTCATGATTATGATTCTCTTAAATAATTTCTCATTATCATTCTTCTTATGGATACTTTATGGCACTTCACTACTTCATGTGGATTCGGGATGTTATGGTGTTTTCATATTAACATTTCTCTTCAACAAACCAATTTTTTGTTCAATAAGTCATCATCAAAGCTATTCTAAGGTTGACATCAATGACAACTAAAATGTCAAACAATGAAATAATTAGTGTGCAAATGATTTGAATGAAAACATTTATTGTTTTGGTTTCATTATTTATTATGGTGATTGGCTATTACCTCTTGAACGGCATAAAACTAGAACAAGCAAGTGCTAATATTCTAGAAATGGTAACCTGCACCGATATCTATCTTTTAAAAAATAATGGTGTAATGCATAGACAATACAAATAATAGGATATTACAATGCTTACACCTATTGCAAATAGGGAAAGAACCCATGGTTTTGAGATTTGGATCACAAGATAGCACAAATTAAAATGGTGCTCACTACAAGAATTATATACATGTTTTAGTAATACCTTTGAATTCAAATTTAAAGTCATTTTGGAAAGGATTCCTATATTGGGAAAATGTGTGAGAAGGATATTCATGGAAATGTCAAATATTTGTGGTGCATTACATGAAAAGGGGTCAAATTTTGAGGTCAAGGTTTCATTATTGAAATATATAATTGGAATGAACATGTGGTATGAGTGTGCTACCTATGAGGAGTACACACCATAATTTATCTTCATGAAAATGTTTTAGGATTCCTATTTTTGTGTGACGTGGTCTTAGCCACCCATTGTGAACAAAACATGAGGATGAAATCCAACCTTTCAACTTGATTTTACCTTAGAACTTCATGGCATTTCCATCTCATTGTGTTCTTCTTCTCCAACTTATAATGAAATAGTCATTATGAGGTTGTGAAAGGGAATCATTGAAAATCCATTTCACCTATCCAACTCAGTGGTGAAATGCTTCAAACAATAACAAACTTTTAGAGTTCATCACCTCTTGAAAGTATTCTTAGATTATACGCTGCTTATGGTGGTGTCTTCTTTTTTTATTAAAATACTCAGAAAGCGTCGCTATAGCGACAAAAATGACTTGGTAGTTCTTTATCCCGATAATGATATTATGTCTCTATAGTGACAAAACATCATTGCTAATATGGATAGCTCGTTGTTTTGTTCATGCTTGGTCATCTCTATAGAAACACTTAACCGTTTCTATAGAGATAAGGAATTCGTCACTTATATAGCAAGTTTGTCGCTATGCACATGAAGGCCTGTTGGAATAGGAATGATGGCTTGTTGCTACAATGACGAATCACTGTCTCTATAACGATGGAAATTGATTTGTAATCCATCATCATCAGATTCCATGCGTCATCTCTTTCACATCACCATAGTGATGAATGGTTATATGTGTGGCTATAGCGATGGAACAGTTTCCATGAAAAATATGGTGTGATGTTCATCGCTATTGGGACAAAAAAGTGTTACAATAGCGACGATTTAACATGGAAAAAATGTGCACATGTACTAGTGATACCCAAGTCTGAAATAAGAAATTACAATATTATATTATTAGTGGATAAATTGATCAAATCCCCCTATTTCATTTCAATTAAATCCACTTTTACAACGGTGAAAATCACATAAATTTGAATGAAACAAATCTTTAGGCTTAAAGGATTACCTACTACTATTATATCATACTAGGATGTTAAATTGACATTAAATTTTTGGAAAGGCCTATTTGAAGTACTAGGTATAAAATTAAACTCTAATACAAACTACCACCCTCAAAGAGATGGATAAACTAAAATGGAAAAATCAAATTTTGGAAGACATGCTATGCATGTATGTCATGCATTAGACTAGTAAATGGCAAAAGTACATGCACCTCATTAAATCTATTTATAATAATGGGTATCAAACACCTTAAAGAAAATCCCCTTCAAATTACTTTATGGAAGGAAGTTAAAAACACCTATTAGCTAGGATAATCCAATGAATAGAGCTATACTTGGATCTAATATACTTGCACAGATGTAACAAGAAGTAAAAAGAGCTAGGAAACACATAAAGACAACATAGCATAGATGGAAAAGTTACATAGACCTTAAAAGAGACCATAAATGGAAAAGTTACACAGACCTTAAAAGAGACCATAAATGGAAAAGTTACACAGACCTTAAAAGAGTTTGTTAGGTCATGTTTTTTTTCCATCTTTTAATACTTTTGTTTATGTTTTGAAGTTTGGTTTTAATCTTTATTCCTAGAAAATTTTGTTGATTGGGATAGTTTGAGTTTTTTCCCCTGAGTTTTCATGTTATTTGATTATTTTTAGTTTATTTTTACAAGTTTTGGTTTGATTTCATGATCAAAGGGCTTATATAAGGCTTATATGGATTAAAAAGTCTAAAAAATAACATTAAAGTTTGCTTAGGGTTCCTAAACCAAGTTTAAACCTATATCATAAGATTAATTTTTGAAAATAATTAAGTTAAATTTTCTTGTAGCGCAAGCCAAAAACAAATGCACACAGGCGCTACAAAAAAGTCGTGCAAGTTAAAAAAATCATCATTCAACATTTCGAAGAATTAGTTCTCTATGTCGCCGACACTGCGACAGCATATTGGTTTAAAGCGTCGATCGGAGATTTAGTTATCTAAAGCGCCAACACTACGGCAACATTTTGGAATAAAGCGCTGAAAAGATAGTTGATATATATTTCAATAACTGATTGCAAAGATAGTGGTTTAAAGCGTCGACACTATGGCAGCATAGTTGTTTAACGCTCCGATGAAATAGTTGATAAATCTTCTGATCATCGATCGTGAAGCTAATGGTTTAAAGATAGTTGCTAAAGATTTCGATCATCGATCATGAAGGTAGTGATCTAAAGTGCCGACACTACAACAACATAGTGTCTTGAGGTTTCAATGCATTAGAGATTACTGCTTCCGATCGTCAACAAGTTAGTAATGGGAAGTGCTGATTCGTTCCGTCTTGGGGCTCCGATCATCGATGCTAAGAAATATTAGTTGTTAGTGATGGAAGATGTCGATACCACAGCAACATTCAAATATTAATCACTGTGACAAGTGTCAGTATCATCATGAAGGTGAATCGTGGCGGCTTCTTGCAAAAGTGAGGCAATAATGATAGCAGACCATAATGAGACAAAGGCGTTTCAAATCACGTTTTTTCCTGAAATGCACGTAGAGCAGGTGGATATCGTGGTGAAAAATCAGTACTTGAAAATCAGAATTTTGAAATAGATTAAAATTAGGGTTTTGGGGAGCGATCGTTTGGAGTGTCAAAACAGTCAGAGAAGATTGGGGCATGTAGTCATTAAAGGGAATTTCAACTCAAAATGGGGCTTCTAACTTTAATTCAAATTACATGTCATAATGTTTTAGCCAATGAAATCATTTTAAATTTGAAATACCGTATAGGTCTTAAACATTTTTTTAATATAAATTTGTGGATAGGTATCATAAAAACAAGTGCTTTTTTTGTTTGTATTTTCGACATATCTCCCTGTGTTTTTACTCAAATTTGGATCAGGAGAGCTCGTTGGATGTAGAATTAAACTCCCCAACCAACGAGTACCCACTCGGCATACTTTTGACAGACCCCACTACCCCCAAAACAAGAAATACCTGAAAAAACATGATGATGACATCATCATCATGTCTTTTCAGGTGTTTCTTATTTTTCAGGTAGCGAGGTCCATCAAAAGTATTTCGAGTGGGTACTCATTGGATGGGGAAATTAATTCTGAATCCAACGAGATCTCTCGATCGAAATTTGAGTAAAAACTTGGCGAGATATGTCAAAAATACAAACAAAAAAGTAGTTTTTTTCTTTTCTTCCTCCAAAATTAATAAATATTATTTTATTATTTTAACTAATATTTTATTAAATTTTTTTAGGAGGCCCACTTTGAGTTGAAATTTCCTCTAATGTCGACATCTGCTAGAAAGGAATAGTTATTAGTTAGTTTGAAAAGTAATTCCATTTTGTATAATGATAAAGTTTATATTGAATGGTTCGATAGATACCTTGAAAAGTAGTTAGGGTTCAGTTATGCAACTGTTTGTGAGAGAACAGGATAAATGTAAGTCTGAAAGAGGACAAATGGTTCGATTTTTACTGACAAGGGGAGGTTATCAAGCTTTGTTTATGAGCTAAGTGTAAAGACTCTTATGTGTTTTTGATGACTCAACTATGAAATATATGCACTATATTCCCTTTTAATTATTGACTGGTTTCATTTCTAATTTGTGTTAATTACTCAGTTGGTATATTCATTTCTTGTTTAATGTTTTTATGCTAGAAATGCTTTCTAACTGTGGGTGAAACTCAGTCTTGTGTTTATTCTGTTGGATTATGGTTTATATGTTATACATCTCAGTCATTCGAATGCTCATTATTTAGTGTTTGCTTTAGTCTTATGAATGTTTTCCCTCTTGTCTTCAAACTGTTCAACCAAAACCATAGAAAAACACTATTTTACTTTATTGTGTTTATTGAGATTGTGTTGGCTTGTTCACTTGTAGTCTGGGAACAATTTCTTGCACAAACATCTTTGGCACCGTTGCCGGGGACGAAGTTGAAAACCTATTTTCCCTAGGATACTTATATTTTCATTGGTTTTGAGAGGTGAACTTAAACCAGCAAATCTTAAAGACTACTTTTCACCAGTATTTCACAGTGGCTACTAAGGAACTTGGAACAAGAAATAGATGTATTTCAACTTTACAGTTGGGTGTTTCAGACCCAGAATAGATATTGAAAATAGATAGGAAAATCAAAAGGTCACAGTCATCCCCAGCTTGATGTAGCCTTAATTAATTTGACCTACTGTCACCCTTTCCACTTTTCGAGGAGAAAAACAAAATCTATCTTGACAAATCGATTGGTGACTCCACTAGTTCAAGATGCAGAGGTCGAAGACCATGGAATCCATTCTGGCTTGAAGGTTTGCACCTTTCAATTTTTTTGATGTTCCAGATTTTCCAAATCCAGTACCTACGATTGATGTTTGGGGAGATTGTCTTCCACAGTTTAGAGAAAGCAAATAGGATAGTCCTTCAGATCACCTCATCAAGTTTCATCAATATATGGTTCAGTTAAATATACAACATGAATATGTGCTCATGAAGAGGTTCATGTATTCACTCGAGCAAGATGCACGAGAATGGTATTTTTCTCTTCCCGCTGCTAGCATTTCCTCACTGAAAGAATTCCACACATGTTTTTGGAAACATTGTAAGTATGTGTTTTCAGCTGAATTTTTTTTTAAATATTGTTGTGAGCAAGTTGATTTTTATAATACAATTTCTGATTCAAAAAATAATGATGATAAGTATAATCAAGGATTCAAAATATATCATGAGGAAGTTGTAGTTTCAAAATTTGTTGAAGATCAAGAGGTAACATTTTCAGATACTGATGTTAAGTAAAAATTCCATGATCATTACGATAATCAAGTTGTTGTTTTAAGTCAGGTTGAAGATTATTCTAGTAATGAGATTAGCAGAGATAGTTTGGAATATTCTCATAATGATTTCAACAGTCTTAATAATCATTTGAATGCTAATCCTATTGAAGATCAATCTCTTGTTCAACAAACTATTGGAAATAACTGTTGTGTTAAAAATCAACCTTGTAATGAAGAAAAACACGAACCTTCACCATCATCATTTGAAATTTCTCAGAATGATCCTCGTTATGATGAAGAGATTGGGGTTTCAAGACAAGAATTCTGTGATGAATTATATTCTAGTCCTTTTTGTTTTGATATTAAAATTGATGAAAGTCAGGCTGTTGACATTTTTAACGTTATATCAGAAGTTTCTTATATTTATGGTTATGATAAATATGTTGTTCAAAACCATTATGAAGATGCTCTAAATTTTGAAAAATATGATGATGAAATTAAAAAGAAAGACCAAGAAATGTGTGAGGTGTGTGATATGGCACAATCTGATCAGCAGAATCAGGAATGCATTCAGTCCATTATCCTTGAACAATCGAATCTAATATATGATAGTTATCCATTTGAAGACAGTGTGGAAAACGAGGTTCAACTTGCTGACATTATTGATGATACTGTCCAAAAAATTCCTGAGCAAATTCAGGCTGATCCTGATGTCCTTTATTACCAATGCCTGCTTGATATTCATGGAAAAAAATATTCTTATGGACGACCTATCTTTTTCATAGAACAGGAAAATGCAACTTTTGGATATTTTTATGATCTAGTGGTAGATTATTTAGAGTCAACACTAAATAATAAATATGTTATCTTAGAGACATCATTTGATGAAAGTGAGTACAACTTGCTATATATTTACTCTTCATGTTTTCCAATATTTCTGATTATACATATATTCGGAGTTGGAAGCAAGTTTTAATGGGTTGATGACATTTTTTTCCTGGTTACATTAGAAAGGGGATTTATGGATCTTCATATCACCATCCTACATTGTCTCTCCTCTCTCACCTCCATCAACCTTAGCCCTGTCTCCCGAGTCTTGCTCATGTGCTCAACTCGGCCCTCCCTCTTGCTTCCCATCCTCCTTTTTCTAACTAGTTTATTGATTTCACCATGCCACCATGACAACGTGATATTCACAGGAGGGGACGTGGTTGGGGAAGGTCCAGTAATCCCATAACGATGCCCTTTAATGCTTAGGTGAGCTCGAAATGTTTCTACGTCAAGGTTTCAAATGCCTTGAGAGCCATGATGGATGACTAGGAAGATGAGATTTCAATATCTCTCTCGACTGCCAATCGTACTCCAGATCGTCGACGAAATTATTGGGTGATAAAAAACCTGTTAACTCGACATGTTTTGCGCTCTGTTAACTTAGATACCACTCCAGACGCACCTCCTATTAGCTCTATTTATCCTGTGCCTTCGACTCCCTTTGCACCTCCTGCCCCTGCTCCCCTTTCTTCCTCTGCAACTACTCTTGTCCCCATTTCCACCCTCATACCTGACATTCAGGTTCCCTTTGCCCCAGTCCCCATGGACACCACCCCCACTTCTGTCTCACCCACCCCCACTTATGTCCCACCCCGTTAGCACTAATTCATTTCTCCAGCAGGGGATACGCTTGCATTTCTCTTTTGAGGAAAACAACACCTCTTTCTCTCAAGTGCATTGCTCCAGCTCCAACTCCAAGGATGGCATGGGTAGCCCCAACAGCAGTAGAACCTCCATCTTAGGAGAAGATGCAAACAATTCCAAGAAATAGGACAAGAAGTTGAGTATAGGATTTGGATTTGGCACACCAATTACCAAGGATCCCTTCATCAAACTCCAAGTCCAGACTTGATGTTCCAATCCTTCTTCTTTCGGGTGCCTTCTAAAAACAGTTCTCCTTAGAGCATTTTTTCTCATGTTCAACTAGCATTTTTTGCAAACACTTTAAATCTTGATTTTGTATTGATCTGTTTTCCCTATCAAAGGGAGGATAATCTTACCAGTTTCAGACTTCCTTTCCCCTTTAGGTAGACTTGTATCTTTCCTATGTTTTTTCTTTCCTGCAAGATGGATAGGATGATATGTGCTTTTACGTGTACCATTATTTCCTTTTAATAGAATATATTTTAACTTACAAAAAAAAATGAGCCCATAAATAATTCCAGGTTGGGGATCATGTGTATTTAAAATCAAAGACAAACATAAGTATTCCGAATATAGGGAAGCTTACCAAACTAAATCCTATATTTGATTGAGATTTTGAGATATTAACTAGCATACGTCTAGTGGCCTATCAACTTTCCTTACCTGTTAACATAAAAGTTTAGAATGTTTTTCATATTTATTTACTAAATAAATGAATACATGACCATAACTATGTAATTCATTTCACTATTATTTAGGTGGAATTAGAGGATAAATTTCAACTAGAATCATTGTGTATTATATCTTGGAAAGAAACAATGCTTTAGACTTGAATTATCGCTTAGTTAAAAGTGCAATGGAGACATTTTGCACCTGAACAAAAGCTACTCGGGGAATGGAACACGATATGAAGCTAGCATATCTTTATTTATTCCAGATAATTGATGTAGAATAAGAAACATCAAGAACAATGTTTTTTTTAAGGGAAGAGTATGAAATACCCCTGTACTTAATTCTCTCATTATTTTGTAAATATTTAGTAAGGCTTTTGAAACAAATTTTTAAATTTATTTAGCACTAGAAAAACAACATGGATTTCTATTATAAATAATATATTTCTTGTTTTCCCAGAATGAACAAAACCAACTAGTTGTACAACACGAACATATAGGATAGGTACCCACTAAACGAGCCATGGTATCTCAAGTTGGATGTTGGGAACATTATTTACCTCTTGAAAAAAGTTAAATTGTTAACCATATCTGATAAAAATTTAATGAAACCAAGAAATTAGGAAGTATTTGTGTTAGCTAAAAATAATAAAAATACATTCAAGATTAGAAAAGAGACTATCATTTTGGGATAAAATTGGTAGCGAGGGAACTAGAAAGGGGTTGACAAAAAAGAGGGGTTGTGATACGGGTCCAATTAAACTTAAATATAGACTTCTCTTTATGTACATAAAAAGTAAGCATCTTGGAGTGCCATATGTTATAGGTAATGGGGGTGAGGACAACTTGTTATGACTAATAAATGAGCCTCGAAAGTAAGATATGTATTAGATACTCTGTATGTTTTCTTGGAACACATATTGGTGTAAGGGAACATGTAAGCTCAGACTTAATGATATTCAAATTTATAACCTGATAGCGAGAGTTCATATTATTCAAAAATTAATATTTCAAGGAAACTCTAGGGATTGAACTAGTGATGCCATGGTTGGCTCAACGTGAAAAATAATTTAGAAGTACCTTCAGAAAGATTTCCTATGATTGAAAGGGGTGCAGAACTGCTAAGTCTATTATTATTGACATATTTACAGATGAGTAAATGACCATTAATTTCCTATAAATTTTATTTTGGAACAATCAGAACCAATTTTCTATATGAATTTTAAATTGTTTATAGGACTACACCCTCTATTATTATAATCTGTATATAAAAAACATTCCAAGTTGTTAGTTAGTTTAATTGTCTATAATTTAATTCGTATATTCTATTCATATCTCTGTTCTGCTATAAATTGAATATTCAAAAGTTATATGCTTGTTTTCTAAATTATTAGACTATTTAGATGCCTACAATTTCCAGTTATACTTTGCATATAAATTGTATTCCTTGTTGTTATTTAGTTTATTTGTCCATAATTTAAGTTTATTACCTTTATTATATATTTATTATTGTAATTAGAATACTCAAATATGAATATGGTAATTCTAAGGTTTTCATTATTTAATATAAACCTAAAAAATACTTACACAAATAAATTTACGAATGGAAAATTATTTACGCTAAACAACTTGATCTAATACCTTGATTTATAAGATGCACATATTAAGGAATGAAATTCTCAAGATTACAAGCTATATAATTTTTTTAATAATACCTTACTAGAATGATATATTCCTTTCCAATAAGTTAGGGATAAAGTATTCAGTACAGATATTGAGTATAATACTTAAGAAATATACCAGAAAAAATAATTCAGTATAAATTTGGGCAATCTATAACCTATGCGACGTAGGACTAAAGTTCGAAACTTAAAATCATAATAAGGACATGAATAATGTGTTAAATTAATCACATGTGTGTGAAAGAGAAGGAATAAAACTAAATATTTGCAAGCAAGAAAAAATATTTTGGACTCTATAAACAACATTAATAGGTTGTTTCCAGTGGAGACAAACATATCGATACAACTACAATTGGTACACTAGATTTCCTAAGAATTATATATATATTAAGTAAAACTCATAATTGAAAGCGTGACCTCTCAACCATTCGTATGATTACACTTCAACATCAACATTTCTATTTTACTCATAAACTACAACTTTAAAAAATGATAAAAGTATAGTCATTATGAAGAACATGAACAAAATTAAATCATTCATCGAGAGTAGCAAGGTGATTTACAACCCAATATGGGGGAGACTTCCTTTACCCGGGTGTGGAACCATGTTTCTATAGTGTTTTGACAAGTTTCTATTTTTAAATAACTTGCATTTAACACTAAGTATGGAAAATCCAATCTAATGCTTTCTCTTCATGGCTTCTTATACATCTTCAAGGAGGATGTTGTGCACAAGGCCAACCTTATGTTGACCCTCTCACTTGTTTTCAGCTATGATCAACCATGCTTTCAATTTGGATATACAACAGCAACTCTCGCTTGTATTTGCAATAGGAAGTCTTATCGTAAGATTCCTTTTGAGTTTCTCTATGATATGCACTTGTGATGGGTATCAATAAAACCACACCACTGTTGTATTTGAGTACATTTGGTCATATTCAAGCTCTTTCAAATATATGGAGGTCGATTGTCTCGTTGTCACTTGAACTACAATTGATCTTATTCGAAGTGGGTATTCCAATCTCCTCTCTATTAAAGGATGTGTTTCTTATAATACCTCTTGAAATGGACAATTCAATACCAATCTATTAGTAAATGTGTAGTATCACAGGGTTAGATCCTCCTTCCCTCCTTATTTGGATGAGCATGTTAGTAATAGTCGTGACCAACCCAAAAGATTGAACTCCAAAATAAGGAATTCTCAATGTCCTTAGCTGACTAAATCTTGCCAGGTACCAAATTCCAATGTCTGTAATTCTGGTGGATGTCGAACACAAACAATCAATGCCAAAATATTATTCCTTCGTATTTCACAAAATTTAAAAGATGGTCAAAGAATATTATATTTATGAAATTTATGAGAAAATAAACTTGATGTCAAAGATGGCCAAATGCATTTACTATCGGCATATTGATCTCACTTGGTAATAAAAAAAGTTGAAGGAGAGGTGTGTTGAGAAAATGTTAAAAGGAAATTTGGGTAAATGATGAAATAAGTCTATTTGTTTTTTTTTAATTGTTTAAATAATTATTTTCACCTTTTTTTTAAAAAGAATGTTGTTTAGAAAAGTATGATTTTCTTAAGCATGTTGCTTAGAAAATGATAATTTGTGTATACCATGTTTGTTTAAATGACATTAAGTTCATGAGATTGATCATCAAATTTATCTATTTGTATTGAGAATTACTCCATTGATGTAAAAATTGGAAATAAAATAGCATTTAAATATTTATAAACATCATTAAAGTCTAAGCATTCTTAATGAGGTTAAATATGGTGAAGATGTTGTTTAGATGCATGGATGCCATGAATATATATAGATAGAAGTGTGGTGACATAATATGGTAAATAAATAATTTGATAAGCTGCATGTGATAAATAATTAAATAATGTTATATTTGATTACTTTTACCTAAAACTAAAAAAATATGATAGAGAAAATTGGATAAATAATATATATGAATTGCAATTTTTTTATTTATTGAAATTTTGGAAGATAGAAAATAAATCTATAAAATAGAGCTTTATACATGTGATGAAAACCATTTATAAGATTGATAAACATTTAATTAGTTATAGTTATAAAACTATTAAATGGAATGATAAAAATATTTACATTAATTATTTAAAAAGGGAGGATAATTTTTTTTTTGGTAATTTCTTCAACATCAAAGGCATTGTGATAAGTTAAAAACTAAAATTAATTAATAATTGTGTTATTTAATTTATTATATATATGGTCTTTTTAATTATTTAAAATTTTTAATATTTAAAAGAAAAAAGAAAATTAATGATTATTGTAAAATAAAACGAGAAAGTTTTAATGTGAATACAAATTTAATGTAAAAACTAAATAAATATAAAGAAGAAAAAAGAGAAAAAATACTACTATGGAACAAAATTGTAATATAAAATTTTTAAACAAAATTTATGGAAAGAAAAGAGAAATATGTGAGAAAACAAAACAATATTAATATAAATTACAAACTATATATTTTGAATATTATATTGTTTGGATACATTAATCTATATGTCTCTTAAAGTAAAGGAGGCAACTTCCATTTAAAAGAAAGACAATGGTAATGGAAAACCCACATTGTACAAAATAAGAATGAACATTATTGATAGAGGAAGAATTAAGATAACATAGTGGTAAACATTTTTATACGAGCATAGCATAATACATTAGATATCCTCATTTTTCAATGCTCAAAATTGGATTTTGTGCATTTGGTCTCCACCCACAAAGAATGCAAATTTTCCATTAGGTGTTTCTAATGAGAAAGAACATGAAGAGGATCACTAACTTTCAAAGCTTAATGGAATTCAAGATTTCATGCAAGGTTAGCTATGGAATGAGATAAAATTGGGGAATGTTGTGGTGTGTAGGGTTTTATCCCTTAAAGTCTATGCAAACATTCAAGCTTGAGTTGAGGTAGTGGCCCAATATTGCACCCTATATTTTATGACTATCACTCAAAGATTGAAATTAAATTGAATTAATAGTAAGCCCATCCTCTACACCCAAATTTCTAGCTTAAATCGAGGTTGCAAAGATCCCATCATCCACGCCCAAACTTTTGGCTTAACTCAAGTTTATAGAGAGCTCATTCTACTAACTTCAAAAAGTCTTTTTTAATCCTCATTAAGTTGTATTCTCTTCACCGCATCCCCACACTTCTTATGTTCGTATTTTTAGGGTGGAGGGTGGAGGCATCCTCATTTATCTTTTTTACATTCTATCCTACACAGCAAAGTATTTCTCCTTCATCCAACATTGGACCCAATTATTCCCCTTTCTCCACACCCTTATTTTATTGGCTTCCACACTCCACTTTCCTTTAAGATAAAGGGTGAAGGCATCCTTTGTATTCACATCCATGCATTTCATTTGTCCATCCATGTTCCACACAAAATCGACCGGTTTGGAGAAAATATTTTGAGTTTGTACGAAACCGGTCGATTCAGCCTTAAAACCAACCAATTCTATACAGAACCAACAAAAAATGATCTGAATGCATGATTTGACTCGACGAAACCTATAAACTGGTCCAATCGGCTAATTTTGTCAAAATCAGTTAGGTTCTGATAACACTGGTGTGATGATTAAGGTTGAAAAACCATTTGAAGGACTTGTGCTTCCTTCAAACATAAAGTTTGGGGGTGGATGTTGCTTCATTAAAGATTGGTTGTTAAGAGTAGGTTGCATTAAGACTCCACAAAAGTGTCCACACAAGGCTTTTTTCTAGCTAATGTTATTGTAGACATTCCTCTAAAACTTCAAACTAATCTAAATATGTATATCATTCCACTTTCTTTGTCTTTCCTTCATTGGTCACTACATCCATAGTTTCTTCCCTATGTCTGCCTCTATGGGTTGTCATATCCTAGGTGCCTGATTGTTCTTCAAGTTGTGTTGTCCGTATCACAATTCTTGAGATCTTTGGACAACTTCTTACGGTATGAAAAACATGCTCTCAACAAATTTAAGGGACCAATATGAGGATTAAGGGGGTATTAGCATCCCTATAGGGATTGAGGAATTATTTCCCCCATGAGCTCTACAAAAATTTTGCACAACAACACCAAATTTCCTTTCCCAAAAAAGGTTAGGGGGTAGAATTACACAAGTACAATCTCGAAAAGTTTGAGGGCCTAGCTTGGATACACTCAATATATGGATGGGGTGAGACGGGACACTTTCCATCCATTTTGACTTTCTCTTACCAATTTTATTTAAATTCACAGAAATCGAATAATTATCCTCATGTAAGAGGTTACCTCCCTTATTATATTAGGGTGGCCAACTAAATGACTAAGTTTCTTTCTTTAGCAGTGTGAGTGATAACTTGGGTCTTTGATGAGGTGAACTCATAGCCTACTAACATGATTTGAGGGGCACCTCAAATTCTTTTTCCCACTTGCAATGGTCTTCCATGTTATCCTCTCCTTAATCCTTTCTCTTTCCCTCAATTATCGAGTGTTTTGAGGTAGGTTTTTTGTCACTAAACCTTGGGGTGAAAAACCCGAAGAAAGTACTTAGGAAACTCTCTTCTTCAATCAGATTTTCTGAGTCAAGTCAACCAAATGTGATTCTCGATGACCAAAATCCAACAATCTTCAACACTTAGAAACATTTTATTATCTTCTTCCACGAAAGTTCCTAAGCCATACAACCACACTAAAAAGTCCTACAACCAAAATCTGATGAACTTTGAACTTACCAAATTTTCTCTTCACTTCTATCAGATTTTGACTATCCGGATGTTCTATGTCAACACCATCAGGATGAAAATCCACAGCCAAAAACCCAATTGCAATTTGTTCTCTTATTCTATCATATTTTTCCTACTACATTTTCTGAGTCCCACCTCAAGGATAAAAAGACAAACGTCAAAAATCCAAATGGCCTTTCAACACTAACAAAATTGTTACTTCTTCTTCAATTAGATTTTTCTTTAGATTTCTGAGTTAAGCTGCCATAATGACAAATACCAAAAATCCAATAAAAAACACATTCAAAAACTTTTCTTCTTTTTATTTTTATTGGCCTTTCTCTATCAACTTAGCATGCTTCCACTTTACACTTATATGTTTACCATACTTGTCATATTCCAAGCCCCACATCCTTAACCATAATTCATAAAACCATGAATCATCATCTCATGGACCCATGCTCAAAAAAAATTTAAAGATTTTTTAGCATGGACAAAACCATTTTATGTCTCTTTTAATATGACGTGAGCCCTTTTAAGAAAGAAAACTATTCTTAATAATTGATTTTACCTTTCCACTCAATTAAAAAAACATGGGAGATGACATCATCTCTTTTCTTAAAAACATTTTTAAATGCTTTTTCTTTAAACCTTTGTGAAGTGCACTTGTTTTCTTCCTTCGCAGCTTTGTCTTCACACGGGCCAATTTCTTCTTTATTGAATATACGACTCTGTTCTCTAGCAAACCAAAGACCGCTCCCTGGTCAAAATTATCTCCCGATCCCGCGATCTAGATGCTTCCATATTGCTCCATCTAACCATCTCCATACCGCAACAACATTGTGTCTACATGCTCGAGCTCACGATCTAACAACTGTTGCATCCCACACTATTCGTGAAACCATTCCTAAGTTGCTGCAAGTTTGGCCTTCGCATTACTCATGCACAGTAGATCGGATCGCCCACAGAGCCTTCTCTGATCCCAATCTACATTCTCTGCTCCTAGCATTTGCAATCTTCTTTTCACGGCCTTCTTTTTCTGTACTCTGGTCTGGAATCAAGCACACATGGACCATATCTCTTTTTTGACCGCAGGGTTCAGTCTTCACCAAAGGAAAAATGTTCACGCGATTTTTGAGCTGTGTCACCACTCCTACCATGTATGGACAAGTCTTCTCCTCATGCAAAAAAACATCCATGGACTCACTCTTTCGAATCCGTGGCTCTGCACAAATTTATGGCTCCGATTTGGGGCTTTCTTCTCCTCACACGGGCACACTAGTTCTGCACTATGACCTCTACGCACAGATTTGGTCATTGTGGGTCTTCTTGTTCACTATGTGAAGTCTTCATGACTCTTTACACACAGGTGGCTAAGGTTTATTTTTTGTTATGGAAGATCTCATAAATCCAATAAGATCTGCACCAGATCTATGATGATTTTTTTTACCACATAAACTCACAGCTTTCTCAACGAGCACAACAACATCTCTTCACTTCTATCAAATTTTGACTATCAAGATGGTCTATGTCAAAACCATCAAGCTAAAAACCCACAGCCAAAAACCCAATTGCAATTTGTTCTCTTATTCTATCAGATTTTTCTTATTGCATTTTCTGAGTCCTACCTCAAGGATGAAACGACAAATGCAAAAAATCCAATGGCCTTTCAACGCTAACAAAATTGTTACTTCTTCTTCAATCATATTTTTCTTTGGACATCTGAGTTAGGCTGCCATGATGGCAAATGCCAAAAATCCAATGAAAACAACACTAAAAACTTTTCTTCTTTTTATGGGGCTTTTGCAATCAACTTTTTGGAGTCATGCCATCATGGTGAAAACCCCAGCATCAAAAATCCAATGGACTTGACACATGGTTGAAAAAAATCTCGAGTCTTAAAGAGGTCACTTCATGGGACTAGAATTCATGACCTCTGCACATTTCCACCATCACTCATCTTGCACAAGAGATACTGAAATTTCTGTTAGGAAGCAGATGTTTAAACAACACCACATTTTTGTTTATCTACAAATTTTGCACAGCTTCAATTTCTGAATTTTCTATGCAATAGTGAATTTCAAACAATAGCTATCATTCTCTTCTAAGTTCTTCGTAGTAGCTATTATTCTTCTAAGTTCTTCCCAGCAGCATGGTAGTTTGACAATCTTTCAACATAATTTTCCCTCCCCAAAGGCCACAACACTGGAACTGCACTAAAATACCACTCTGTGGTCTAGCCATCGCTGCCACCTTGCTAAAAACCGGGTATACCCACTTCACCAAACTCAACATTCCCTTCATCTAGTGGTCATGATTCAACCTGTGAATATTTTTGGGGCTTCTACCAGCAACCAACAAGATGTCGATGCAGACTACATGAAAAATTACAAATACATACATGGAAAACCTAATATCTATCCCTACACTGAAGATGTAAGTAATATGTATAACAAGCAATGTATTCCTCAAAAAATACATATGTTATTACAACATTTAACCATTGTCATCACATTAGTGCATGCTTACATCTGCTATCATCGAAATCCATACACAATTTCAAACACAGATTTCATATTTAAAACATATTTTAGATACTTAAATATAGTAGTCCAAAATTAGAGATGAATATGGATCTTTGACTAGAATTTTGTTCAAGTTGATTCTATAGGAGCGATTCACCTCACAACCATAGGTACCCACTGTGAATGCATCCCCCAAGCTAGGCTATAAAGCCACAAAGGTAAAGAACAACCCACATACTATATCACTCACTGAACGCAACCAGCAGTGCTCAAGCCTTAGGCAATGCTAGACACCTAACATGAATTCACTCTATGCATATTCCTCCAGGAACATCCACTAGCATCCAGTCAATCCATGGATATTTTCCTCTCAGCCATTCACAATACAAGCTCAGACATTCCCCTGCTGTAAAATCACTCCCTCAAGGAGTCCATCCTAGCAAGTGCAACTGTTCAGGGAGGAAGATTCCAAGCCTCGGAATCTGTTGTGCAAGCCTCTGACTCAATTCCAAGTAGCAATTTCAATATGGCTTGTAATCTAAGGCAATTTTTATAGTTTTAAGGATTTTAAAGCCAACCCTTTTTTGAGACAATTGTTAAATTATTGTATGCCACGTGGAAAAATAGATATGACTTGTGATCTAGGGAAATTTTGATAACTTTAAGGATTATAAATCGAACCCTTTTCTAACTTTTGGTGGCCATGCATGTGGAAAATTATTGTTTCAAATGACTTGGATGTACAATTGTTAATATTTTGCTATATTAACGACAAAATGGTGGCCCAGTGCTCCTTGAAGGCACATGACCTCACTGCTATAGCCTCTGCGATGACAGTATGGTATACTAACCTTTTTATGGATACCATCTAGGATGAAACCACTTTTCCGTCCTGGAGTATGAAAAAAAATTGTTACTTCTTCTTCAATCAGATTTTTCTGATTTTTCTTTGGACTTCTAAGTTAGGCTGCCATGATGGAAAATGCCAAAAATCCAATGGAGACAACACTCCAAAAAAAATTCTTCTTTTTATTTGTCTTTTGCAATCAACTTATCAGAGTCATGTCGTCATGGTGAAAACCCCACCATAAAAAATCGAATGGACTTGACACATGGTTGAAAAAAATCTCGAGCCTTAAAGAAGTCACTTCAAGGGACTGGAATTCATGACCTCTACACATTTCCACCATCACTCATCTTGCACAAGAGATACTGAAATTTCTATTAGGAAGCAGAATGTTTATCAACACCACTTTTTTACTTATCTACAAATTTTGCACAGGTTCAATTTCTGAATTTTCTATGCAGTAGTGAATTTCAAACAACAACTATTAGTCTCTTCTAAGTGCTTCCCAGCAGCATGGTAGTTTGACAATATTTCAACAAAAAATTTCCTCCCCAAAGGCCACAGAACTGGAACTAAGATAAAATATCACTTTGTGGTCTAGCCACCACTGCCACCTTGCTGGAAACCAAGTATACCCACTTCCCCAAACTCAACATTCCCTTCATCTAGTGGTCAATATTCTAACTGTAAATATTTTTGGGGCTTCTACCAACAACCAACAAGCTGTCAATGCACACTACATGCAAAATTACAAATACATACATGGAAAACTTAATATATATCCGTACATTGAAGATGTATGTAATATGTATAACAAGCAATGTGTTGCTCAGCAAATACATATGTTAATACAACATTTAACCATAGACATCACATTATTGCATGCTTACATCTGCCATCATCGAAATTCATACACAATTTCAAGCATAGATTTCATATTTAAAACAGATTTTAGAGACTTAAATATAGTACTCCAAAAAAGAGATGAGTATGTATCTTTGATCATAATTTTGTCCAAGTTGATTCCATAGGAACGATTCACCTCCCAGCCATATGTACCCACTGTGAATGTCGCCCCCAAGCTAGGTTATAAAGACACCAAGGTAATGACCCACCCACAGACTATATCACTCACTGAAACCCAACCAGCAGTGCTCATGCCTTGGGAAATGCTAGACACCTAATGTGAATTCACTCTATGTAGATTCCTCCAGGAACATCCACCAGCATCCATTCAGTACATGGATCGTTTCCTCTCAGTCATTCACAATACAAGCTCAGACATTCCCTTGCTGTAAAATAACTCACTCAAGGAGTCCATCCTAGCAAGTGTAGCTGTTCAGGGAGGAAGAGTCCAAGCCACTGAATTTCCCTCCTGGAGAACTATTGTGCAAGTCCCTGACTCAATTCCAAGTAGCAAATTCAATATGGCTTGTGATCTAAGGCAATTTTGATAGTTTTAAGGCTTTGAAATCCAACCTTTTTCTAAGACAATTGTTGAATTATTGTATGCCACATGGAAAATTTGATATCCCTTGTGATCTAGGGAAATTTTGATAACTTTAAGGATTTTAAAGCCAACCTTTTATTAGATTTTGGTGGCCATGCATGTGGCAAATTATTTTTTCAAATGACTTGGATGCACAATTGTTAATATTTGGCTATATTAACAACTAAAGGGTGTCCTAGTTCTCCTTGAAGGCACATGACGTCATTTCTATAGCCTTGGCGATAACAGTATGGTATACTAACCTTTTTGTGGATACCATCTAGGCTGAAACAACTTTTTGGTCCTGGGGTATCAACTAAAATCTATGTTGCTAGGAAACTTGGGTACAGGGATGGGGAGGGGGACGCCACTTTTTTAAAAATGGGACTTGGCTACATCGGGGTACTATATATATGAAATAAAAAATTAAATCATTTTCACTGGTATTCAATTTCAATAAGTAACATGCACATTGCTTCAAAGTTCATAAATCATTGATATAAAGTGGAAATTACATATGAACCTTAAATAAACATGATATAAGATAATCATAAGACATAAACCAAGTGGAAATTCAAGTTATTACACTACAACAAAAGCTGGATTTAGCATCTCTTTTTGCATCTAGACCATCTTTCAGTGTATTTTTATTCATTTTTTGGACAAAATGGCGCAATTTCACGGGTTGGTGCTATTTTAGGCGTTTTTTGCATCCTTTTTCTAAATCTAGCGCAAATTGCGGTGTAATTTACACCAATTTTTGCACCTGGTTATGTTAGTTTTTCATCACATTTAAGCTAGCATTATGATCTTAGGATCTTTTCACTCAGAGAATAACAAGCACAGCAATAAAACACAAGCACATCACAAGAGACAAGAGACACAAAGAGTTTTCCTCGGGGAAACCATAAAGGAGAAAACCCCGCAACTCCCTCTAAGATAGAATCAACACCAAAACAATAAGAGATCTCCCAAAACAGCAGTAGTCTTCTGTCTTCTGTCTAGTCCCAAAATTTCCTTCTCCAGTAGTGCGCCACACTTGGGAGAGCAAGTGATGTATTTCACAAGTGATAAATAGAGAGACTCTCACTCTCTATTTATATTCATCCGTTCACTTGAATTTCCTTTTCACACATAGAATCAACCTAATAATTACTACTCGAGCCTACACCTTAATTAGTGTATAATAACTCAAGTGCCCTGAAACTGTGGGGACTTACCTAATGACTTGATATGACTTGATTACATTATTAATCCTCCCGATCAGAACATCGGGGCATGACCACATGACTCAAATACATAATAGAGACATCCTAGAATAAACATCGGGTTACAATATATAAGATACATAGAAGAATACATTTCGAAGTTACATATACATCAACACTCCCTCTTAACTAGGAAGGTATTCTTTCGACACAATTTTCAGCACTGGTATTCTTCTCTGTATCAACTGGATCATCTCGTCTTGAAGTCATCTTCATCTTCAAGTCATCATCGGATTTGGATCATCTCTCGATCTGGATCATCATCAAACATCATCACTAGATCTGGATCATCTCTCAATCTGGATCATCATCACTGGACTGGATCTGGATCATCACTCGATCTGGATCATTACTACTGGATCATCATTATTGGATCTAGATCATCACTCGATCTAGATCAACACTGGTGCTATCTCATGATTCTTCTTGTCATAGGAAGTTCTACAGAGCCAACCCTTTTTCATGCTGGTTGTAGGCCTACCCTCGTGTAGGTATTTTCCCAGCACTTATATCTGACCTGCTCGTCAGAAAGGCACGCCCAGCACTCACATTTGATCATGTAGTAAACTATAATCCCATCAGAAAGGCCCAGCACTCACATTCACCAGCATGATAGGACACACCTACTATCATCTGTGAAATGGCTCAGCACTTACAACCACCAGCATGATAGGACACACCTACTATCATCTATGGAAAGGCACAGCGCTCACATCCACCAGCATGGTAGGACACACCTACTACCATCTGTGGAAAGGCTCAGCACTTACAATCACCAGCATGGTAGGACACACCTACTACCATCTGTGAAAAGGCTTTGTACTTACAATCACCAGCATGGTAAAACACACCTACTACCATATGTGAAAAGGAACTGCACTTACAGTCACCAGCATGATAGGACACACCTACTATCATCTATGAAATGGCACAGCACTTACAGTTACCAGCCATGAACAGAATGGTTCAGCCCTTACATCTGATCAAGTGGGAACACATCCCTCTATCACATTAGAATGGCTACTCAGTTCTTATACTGAGTGTTCCTGGTAACTGACCAGGTGCCTCCATTCCTAGAATGGCAATTGCTCTTACATCTGTCCTGCTCGACAGAATGGCCAACACTCATATCTGACATGGAAGGGAGAAACCCTACCACCATGATAGAATGGCTCAGCCCTTATATCTGACCTACTCGTCAGAATGGATATGGATCTCAGCACTCATATCTGTCATGGAAGGAACCAATCCTCTCACCATGACAGAATGGCTCAGCCCTTACATCTGACCATGGAAGGAACCAATCCTCTCACCATGTCAAAATGGCTATGGGTCTCATCACTTTCTCTGGGAGGAAGCCTCGATCTAGAGAACACCAAGTCTCTCTCTGAAGTACTTGAACTTCAGCCTAGCCAATGGATTCGTCAATACATCAGCTATCTGTTCCTCCATTGCAACATACAGGATCTTCACTGCTCCTCTCTGCACCATATCCCTGATATAGTCATACTTGATCTCGATATGCTTCGACCTGTCATGAAACAATGGATTCTCTGACAACTTCATGCAACTCTGGTTCTCACAAGTAGCATCTAACTAGAGATCAAATATATCAGACAGTAGCTTCCGCAGCCATACTGTCTCACAACTAGCTGAACAAGCTGCGACATACTCTACTTCAGCTGTACTCAGTGCCACACAGGATTGCTTCCTACTAAACCAAGAGATCACACTTGATCCCATACTGAAGCAACATCCCGAAGTACTCTTCCTGTCGATGGCACTTCCTGCCTAGTTTGAATCAAAATAACCCTCCAGGTTAATCTTCTGATTCACATCGTACTTGATCCCATAATCAATTGTACCCTTCAGGTACCTCAGAATATGCTTTGCAGCAATCAAGTGAACACTTCTCGAATCTATCAAGTACAGGCTCAAGGTGTTCACAGCAAAGCAAATGTCTGGTCTCGTGTTTGTCAGGTACATCAATGACCCAATCATCTGACGATACATCATAGCATCAACCGACTCTGACGAAGCATCACTCAATAGCTTTAGGTTGGATGCCATAGGTGTGGTCATACAGTCCATCATCCTAAATCTCTTCAGGATCTCTACTGCATACTTCCCTTGTCCAAGGAAGATTCCATTTGTCCTCTGCCACACCTCCATACCTAGAACAGTAGTGCATTGACACATAACAGGAGCATCACTGGTCTTCTACCTTCAACCTTGGATCAAAGGTTGGAATCCACTTTACTCTCAGTAAATCCTAGGATCATCAGTAATCTGCCCATCCTGTCGTACCATGTCGAACCTCAGGATCTTCTGCAATCACTCCCTCTGAAGCGGAGCATCATACTCCCTCTGTCTTTCATACTCTATGCACTGAAACATTCTGTACTGGAGTGACAAGTAGTATCCACCTAGGATCACTGGATACTAAGATCCTCTATCTTGAACTTCTTCAAAAGTTCATCTTGCACCCATCTGTGAGCTTGTCATCCTCTATCAACCTTGTAGCAAAGGTTAAGATATTCATCAAGCTCATCGTGTATGTGTTATCCCATGGGTGTCTTCTGAACTCCTACAAGGCCTTCTTTCATTTGCACACATGATTATGCATGTCATGTGACTTCACTTCTATTAGCTGTAAATGTTTCTTTGTAGACTATGCCTTCTCTTCATGAGAAGATTCATGCTACGAATCTTGCTTTGTATCCCACGATGTTTCCATCTACTGCATGATGGAACTATGAACTTCTCTTCAGGTCTCGATACTACACCCAGACATCATTCTTCTTGAACTGATCTTCCCTTTCTTCTTGGTGGCTGGAAGGTTCTGCATCAATGATGTCACTGCACTCGTCATATTATTCTTTGTCTTTGAACTGTCGTCGCTTGTTCTTCGGAACAAGTCTTCATTCTTCTTTTCTTGTAGGCGATTATGTATGTGATATTTCCTACAAGTCAAATGCAATTGTATGGTTAGAAACATTTCATAAGGAATATTTATACTGGTAAACACTTATGCATAAATATATGATCATGCAACTACTTTAGCCAATATAGCATTCATCCATATCTCATTGAAACTTTCTAGATTCCTTCCATCTCTACCAGGACAACATTGAGATTGTGCACTAATCCAATATGTCAGCAAAGAGGTTTCATTCTAGATAAGTAGCAATTGAGAATTTGTATAGCCCCATGAGCTACTTACCCATCACATGCATATTAGTAGTATTATGTCATTAATGCAAACATCCTATCATGCATAATACAATAACTGAATATAAACAAATGCATAATAAAATAATATAATGAAATGATAATTGAATACTTATCTTTGTTTGTTTCGAGGGCAGGCTCCTTCTTGAGCCTTCAGCTTCATCATCTTTTTCATTCATAATAGCATCGTTTCTTATCCAAAAGCTAAGGTGGATAAGAAGTTCTTCAAGAGTTTAGTTCTTCATATTTCTCATTGCTTGAGGGATATTCTTTGAATGGAAAGAGCTTGATATTCAGTTGCTCCCACCTTCTCTTCTTGAGCTTCTTCTTCTTGTGAGTTCTCTTTCTAGAGTCTGTTGAAAGTAATCACTTCCTTCTAGCACACATTCCTCACATGAATGAATTCCACGATCCTGGAAGGCCATTCAAGGTGGCCATCACCACTTTTGCATTCTTCACTTTTTCTTTTACCGCTTCAAGTTGTTCTTTGATTTGAGAGACTCTTATGACTGCATGGTCTTTGCATTCTGGATCTTCACATTCTTCAACTGGTTTCTTTAAGTCATATTCTGATTTTGTTCTTCCCTTCAAATAACTTGAAATTCTGGAAGACCTTCAATAGCTTTGCTTGCAATAGGTAGTGCTCTGTAATGCACATGTGCAAGCCTTCTATGCCAAAGCTCATTTGGCTCTACTGTGTCATGGATCAAGGCTTGTTCTGGATATCCCTTCAATTTGTACAATCCTCCTTCTTGTTCTTCAATCACTACCACATCATCGATAGTCTTTCCTTTTGGCCATATGATGACTTGACCATCTATGAATGCATCCCGCATTCCTTTTGCATCAATGCTGAAATGGAGAGAAGGTTCTTCTTCAATCCTAGCAAAAACAATACTTCTTTCATTGTTAGAGACTTACCAGAGTCTAACTTGTATGAAGATTCCCCACTACCTGTTATTGGATATTGGTAGTCATCTCCTAGTTTCACCTTGTGAGGTGATTCATGTTCCGACAGTCTTACAAAGGATTCCTTGAATCCCGTCATATGTTTGGAAGCCCCACTATCTATAAGCCAATCATCACTTCCATGAGTAATGTTACCTATGAGAGCTGATATCAGAACATATTCATCCTTGCTTGAAGAATCTTCACTTTCATATCTAGATCTCTTTCTAGATGGTTCATCATCCTCTGCAGCATGGTCATGATGTCTTCTTTGGCCTTGACAAAGTTCTTCTTGTGAAAGGCTTCTAACCTTGTCTCCCTATGAAACTGGAACCTCTATACTCAGGTAGGTGTCCAATCCAGTTTCTTCAGAGAGATCAGATACTTCCAGGCTTGGAAGTTGTTAGCTTCCCAAGCTTGTCACCAAGCTGATGTGATATATCATATTGAAATGAGAACCTCAAATGGAAATAGCAAAGGATTAGATCTTACCGATTTGAGGTGTCCGTCCTTGTCTCGGAGTTCGCTGATCTAGGGTTTGTCACATAAATGCTAATTTTCAAAACTTGGAATATTTCATATTTGATTGGATAAACAGATATATCTCTTCAAATGGAGCTGTCCAATGTACTCCTTTTCTGAAAACAGTGGAGGGAAGCTCCCGAAACAGGAAGCCCTAATTTTCCAATTTCTTCTGCAGAAATTCCTGTTACTGTTTCTATGATATCTCCAAAATTACTACTCCTCTATGTATGAAATTTAGTACTGAGGTAACCTCTCATGTACCTGATCCAGAACCGCAAGTTTCATCAGAATTTGTTTCACCATTTTGGATTTATTATCGTTTTCCCAAGGTGACCTGTTACAGGACTGTTCAGAACAGCGAAGTTCTACGGCATACCACATGTCACTGGTTCATCTTCTGATTCTGATATTTGGAACACCGAAAGTAAAGTCCATTCCCTTTCAGGAACATTTTCAGGAATTCCATTTGGACCTATTTAGCTCAAGATATTGCATATCTCCCCAGATGTCCTGCTCAGGGATGAATTCTGGAAGAGGCTGGAACCCTAAATTGGAGAGATCATATCTCTTGGAGTACAGCGAATATGAGTTTGATTTTTGGACAAAGGCTTCATCAGAGTTTTATATTCGGCGCCTAAAATTTTCAGCTTCTGAGACTTTTCCAATATCGGAATATAGAGACTGTACCAAAACTTAGCAGTTTTAGTATTTAGGGTTTCTCCTAGCTCACGGTCAAACTAGGGTTTGATTTTCCTGGAGTTTTACCCAACCAAATTTCTTGATCCAGGTCTCTAAACTTTATTTTTTATGAGGATAATATCCCTATTCTAGTCTCATTCAAAAAATTCATCTTCTGTAGAAAGCCCTAAATTCAGCATCGAAGACTGAAAATGCTCGAAATCAAATTCCGCTTCGACAGAAAGATGCGCCCTAAGGAGGAGAGTTGTTCCACCTTACTTTTGCTGAAAATTTGTGGAGGAAGATCCAAAAACTAGGAATCCCTAGTTCCTGTAGCTGCACAATTTCTTCTTCTCAGGTTAGCTCTGATACCATGTTTGTTTTTCATCACATTTAAGCTAGCATTATGATCTTAGGATCTTTTCACTGAGAGAATAACAAGCACAACAATAAAACACAAGCACATCACAAGATACAAGAGACACAAAGAGTTTTCCTCGGGGAAACCATAAAGGAGAAAACCCCACAACTTCCTCTAAGATGGAATCAACACCAAAACAGTAAGAGATCTCCCAAAACAGCAGTAGTCTTCTATCTTCTGTCTAGTCCCAAAATTTCCTTCTCCAGTAGTGCGCCACACTTGGGAGAGCAAGTGATGTATTTCACAAGTGATAAATAGAGAGACTCTCACTCTCTATTTATATTCATCCGTTCACTTGAATTTCCTTTTCACACGTAGGCTCAACCTAATAATTATTACTCGAGCCTACACCTTAATTAGTGTATAATAACTCAAGTGCCCTGAAACTGTGGGGACTTACCTAATGACTTGATATGACTTGATTACATTATTAATCCTCCCGATCGGAACATCGAGGCATGACCACATGACTCAAATACATAATAGAGACATCCCAAAATAAACATCGGGTTACAATATATAAGATACATAGAAGAATACATTCCGAAGTTACATATACATCAACAGGTTATGCGCCAGGTTTTGCATCAGGTTTTGCGACAGGTTTTGAGCCTAGTTTTGCACCTAATTTTGTGCCTAGTTTGTACATATACTCTTGTTTCACCCCCTTTTATGTCCATGTTTGCTTCAACTTTTACACCCTTGTTTTCATCCACTTTTGCATCTTTTTTTACATCCACTTTTGCATCCACTTCTGCTTCTTTTTTTACATCCACTTTTGCATCCACTTCTGCTTCTTTTTTTGCATCCCTTCGTGCGCAAAGTTTTGCATCAAATTTTACATCCTGTTTTGAGTCTAGTTTTGCATCACATTTTGTTTCAACCATTTTTGCATCCACTTTTGCATCCATTTTTTCGTCCACTTTTGCACCCACATTTTCATCCGTTTTTGCATCCCATTTTTCATCCATGTTTACATCTTTTTTTGCATCTACTATTGCATCCACTTTTGTCGCGTCCCAATTCCCACCCATTTTTGTGCCTACTTTTACAGCCACTTTTGCTTCAACTTTTGCATCCACGTTTGCATATTTTTTTGCATCCAATTTTACATCAGTTATTGCATCCCTTTATGCATCCATTTTTGCATCCACTTTTACGTCGGGTTTTGAGTTGGGTGTTACGACTACTTTTGCATCTATTTTTGCATCTACTTTTGTTGCATCCACTTTTGCATCCAATTTTCTATCCAATTTTACATCCATGGTTGTATCCACTTTTGCGCCACTTTTTTCATTATGTTTTGCTTCCACAATTGCATCATTTTTTGCATCCACTTTTGCATCATCTTTTGCATCCATTTTTGGTGCATTCCATTATGTGCCCACTTTTGTGCCTACTTTTGGTGCATCCTTATTTGCATCCATGTTTTTATCCACTTTTGCATCTTATTTGATACCCAGATGTTGAATATAACAATGAGGATAATGATTATGATATTGAGGATGGCTATGATGATGATGATAATGTTGTTGATAATGAGGAGAAAGATGACAATGATGATGATAAGGATAATGGAAATGACGACATTGACAATGATTATGATGGCTATGAAATGAATGATGATGATGACAATGACAATGATGATAAATACAATGAGAATGATGATGTTGATCATCTTAAAAAATAAGTTGTTATTTGGCATGCATAAAGTGTATGTGTCCTCCATGACCCTTTTCCACTAATCACATATTTTGGGTATATGTTATTTCTTATGCCAATGGTAAAGATGAATAACTGATGAAATGTCAATAATCACGATGATGATGATGTCAATGACAATGGTGATGATGATGACATGATTGATGATTATGCCGATGAAGATGACTATTGTGATAATCATGGTGACAATGACAAAGATGAAAATGAAGATGATGATCATCATCATTTCCATAATCGTCATCATCAAAAACATCATCACTATCATTGTCATCTAGTTCATCATCGTCATCATTTAAAGCATATGGGATATGTTTACCATTTAAAGCATGCATAACAAGTGGGATACGGTTAAAATTTTAAGCATGCATAACTTATAACTATGATTGAGCACATTTTAATCTTGGAGCTTGTAGTGAAACTGGGTTTATTTACCTCTACCAACACTTTCTTATAAGGATCATCATCATCATCATCATCATTTCTCATGTTATTCTCATTGTCATTTTCATCATTACTATCATCATCGTCATCACCATATAATCACATCATTGTCAACTTCATCGTCATTGCCATAGTTTTCATCATCATCATCATCATTTTCATTGTCATCATCAACAACAACATTGTCATCATCATTATCATATAATCACATAATTGTGAATGTCATTATCATCAAATCAATTACATTTATTGTGTCCACTTTAGCATCCCAAATCAATTACATTTATATTCTCCTTATGCTACGTTGTATAGGTGCAAAACTAGGTGGTTTATATCATTATTGTCAACTTCATCATCATTCCCATCAACTTCATCATCATTATCTATATCATCATTCATCTCATCATCATCGTCATCATTTTAATCATTGTCATTGTCGTCATCAACAAAAACATTGTCATCATCACCATATAATCACATCATTGTGAATGTCATTATCATCAAATCAATTACATTTATTGTGTCCACTTTAGCACCCCAAATCAGTTAAATTTATATTCTCCTTATGTTAGGTTGTCTAGGTGCAAAACTAGTTGAAGGAATGAAAATTATTGAAACTCTTTGGCATCATTTCTCATGGATTTCTTAGAAGTTTGGATTTGTTAAGGATTGAAATATATTCATTCACTTATGCTATTGTTTTATATTATACTTCATAGAATCCCTAATGCTGAAAATTCATATAGTTAATATTTGAGAAACCTATAGTTAAAGGGCGATGAAATGTTTTTTTCTTTAAAATCCATTTTTCCATTTGAAATTCTGCATTACTCACTTGGAAAATTACTTATGTATGGATTGTGGGTTTCCCTTGGGTTGTGGCTGATGTAGGTCAGTGTCACATGACCTCAAGAGTCGAGACAAACTTGAAAGATGCTCAAGTTCAAGAAAGGATTGGGTAGGTTGTATGGATGTGACACTTAGTATCTAGGGATAGCCATGACCCTTACTATCTCATGACATGTATAGACCCTTCCATGTTTAGTATTTAGGATATCCAAACATTCATTTCCCAAGTTGTACAAATGTTTTACCTATATTTAATTTTTTTTTTGACAATTATTATCACATAAATAACCACATGTTCATGAACATTAATAAGGATACATTAACTAACCCTTTACTATGAGTTTTTTTTCCTTCTAATTCAAAAAAAATATTTTCACATAACTCACCATATATTTAACAATTTTATCAACAATAAAATAACTTACACTTACAATGACTTATTTTCCTTTTTCCTTATATTAAAAAAAACTAATCAATATAAAACAACTCAAAATTCTTTCTTAAACACTCCACTCCAATAATATAGTAAAAATAATAAAAGCATTTAGATCTGTTCAACATTAACCCTAAACAATTACATTTAACATAGCTAAAACTTATAAAGAATATTGTTTTTAATGTAAATAAAAAAAACATTACTTCAACGTAAAGCATTACCACTTGATCTTTATTAATTAATCATATTACACTCTCAGGATTAAAGCAATCTTACATAGTGGTGGCACACATGTTTATAAATATTACTTGTAACCATCTCTATGTTGGACTATGAAAAAACGTAATTCAATATAAGTTAAAACTTAATATATGTTATAGATTTTAGTTTAGCTATATATAAAACATGAAAAATATAAGATTTATATAATAAACTTAAATGTAAGTAAAAAAACGACGTTAAAGTGGGAAATATATTCCTGACAAGTCCCTAGAAGAGGGACCCCTTTTAATCCAATGTGGCAAACACAACCTCCAAAAGCTTGCGCTTCCAAGACAAGCCTAGAAAGTTGGTTTAAATCAAGGGTGTAAGGCTTGACCTACTTGAATATCCACAAATAAAGCAACAAAGGTGGTCACCACCTCCACATGCAATGTAAATAATGCATGCTTCTTAATGAAGAACATACTTTAAAATATAAACTTTATAAACTTTGGAATTAACACCAAACAATTCCATTTACGGATACAACTTCAAAACCATCGATACCAGTAGCAACCAAAAATATTAATACTCAGAATCCATCGTCATTGTTGTTCAAGGAAAACCCTTTTGAAAACTCCATGACACCAAAAATTCCATGGAGATGGGAGAAGGCATTGCACATTTTGAATCTTCTCAACCAACGATGCTTTGAAGAAGACTCCATTACTTATTGTAGGATTTTGGAGATTTTCATCAAGACAAGAGAATTGGAAAAAGGAAAATGCTTCCATGGTCACATGATAAAAATTGGGTTCTAACCTGATGTTTGCTTGGCTGCTAAGCTTGTTAGTATGTATGCCAAGTTTGGTTGTATTGAGGATGCACATCAAATGTTTTACAAAATGCATGCGCACAATTTGGTTTCATGGACTTCTATGATAGAAGGATATGCACAACATTGTTATGGCAGAAAAGATTGGGTACTCTTTTGCTTGATGATGGAAGAGGGAAAAAGGATAAATCAGTTTACCATTGTCAACATTCTACGGGCATGTGCGAGCTTGAAATAGGGGAAACAGGTGCATTCCTACTGCTTTAAAACAATATTTGATATAATTTATCTATTTGTTGTGGGATTATTGCTATGTATGCAAAATGCGGATATTTACAGAGTGCCCAACAGATGTTACAGAATGCATGAACCAAATGTCACTATCAGGGAATGCAATGATATCCAGTTATGTGAGGCATTGGTTTTCATAACTGGCCTTTAATATCTTTAGACAAATGCAACCAATGATTTACAGAGTGCCCAACAGATGTTACAGAATGCATGAACCAAATTTCCCTATCAGGGAATGCAATGATACCCAGTTATGTGAAGCATAGGTTTGCGTAACAGGCGTTTAAAATCTTTAGACAAATGCAACCAATGGGATTGAAACCAAACCAAGCCACCTTTTTAGTGTTCTAGATGCTTGCACTGGGATGACCTCATTGGCATATGGCAATCAAATCCACGCCCACATTTTGAGAAGAGGATTTGAATCTAAAATTGTTGTGGGAAATTACATTGTTGAAAAGTATAGTAAATGTGGGAATATGGAGTATGTACACTAGTTGTTTGATAAAATGCATGAATGAGATATAGTTTCTTGGAGCAATATGATTGTAGACTATGGTAGGTTTGGGAGAGGAAGGGATGCGATAGAGGTATTTCAAAAAATGCAGCAGGCTGGTATGAAGCAAAATCATATTAATTTTGTTGGGGTTCTTGTTGCTTGCAGCCATGCAAGCTTAGTTGATGAAGGTTTGCATTACTTTGATTTTATGAGACACCATCATTACATTACCCCACAGGCCGAGCATTATTCCTGCATGATGTATCTACTTGGTTATGTTGGGCACCTTGATAAGGCACTTGATGTGATAAGAAAGATTCCATTTGAACCAGATGTTGCTTTGCTCAGTGCTTGTAAAGTGTATTCCAACATTGAAATACGAAAAAATGTAGTTGAACTGGTTTTTAAGCTCGACCTTCAATGTGTTGGAAATAACGTCCCGCTGTCAAACATCTATGTTATTGCAAGTAGGTGGGAAGATGTAGACAAGGTAAGAACAATGATGAAAGATAAAATTGTGAAAAGAATCCATGGTACAGCTGGATTGAGGTCAATACCAGATTGCATCCATTTCTTGTAGGAGATCGAACACACCCACAAACTGAGTTGATCTACGCAATGCTGGGTAGCTTGGCTCTACAGATGCAAGAAACAGGTTATGAACACTATGAAATTCATTTAATTCTCATTTGTACTACAGAAAGACATGGATAATTATGAGGTTATTCCCCAAAATAGTAAACTCATATACCAGCAAAGTGGATAGTTGATTGACACCACCAAAGCGAGTGTAAACTCACGCTGGATATTTGTAATGAGCATGTCAAAAAGATATATGTTGGAAAGGTATTTCAACATCAACTAGATTAATCAACAATTCCATGATGGTGTTTTAATTTTCAGCATAAGGTCTTCTTTATATTTTTAATGGCATTGATAAATGTAGTCTTAGCCTTTGAATCATACCTAGTAGGATCTATGTTTTCAATCATGTTATTTTCTAACATGCTCAGTTTTCTTGTTGTGGGTGCAGAAAAAGAGGGGTGTGTTCCGACATTCTAGCTTCTTCGTTGGAGGGGCTACATCTGCAGCTAGAAAACTTACTATATATAATATAAGATGAAGATATGAAGGTAATCTATGAGGTTCTTTGAAGAGATTTAATATTTTTTTTGGAAAGATAAATATCAGGGTTTAGTTCAATGCATTAATAGAACTTATTTGTGAATTTATTCATTTATCTTTTTGATGCACTCAATTAGGTCATGTCACAACTCTAAATGATTATCCATCTATATAGAATTTCTGATGGGATTTTAGTTGTACAAACATTGTGATCAAGATTTGGAATTTGTGTATGCAGGTTTCTACAATAGTCATGTTGTAGAAAATTTATGGGGTTAAACTCTGTTGAATTTTAAAACTTCTTGACATTTCTAATGGACACTCCATGGTCCACTCAACATTAGGGAATTCAAATTAAGCTTTGATATTTTAAGCATTTCATCTTTCCTCCTATTAAATAATAATTTTAATCATATGTTAGTATTTTTTTCAAAATGGTTAACCTACTTGTCCCCAATTTATTTCCTCTATAGGATCACTCGAGAGTTGGTTCTATCTATCAATGATTTATTTGAATCCTTGATGATGGGTGGAGTGTCCCATATTGTCCTATTTTTAGGTGGTTGTTGATCACATATTGTTAGATTTTGAGGTATTTGTTGACCATATGCACTAGCTAGTGAGGAAAAGTGCACTACTTGGAGTTATTCTTGAAGTTTCTAAAATCATATTTATCTAGTAAAAAGAGCACTCTACACAGAAGATATTTTTGGTATCGTGTTTGTCCAAGGAAACTCCTCTTTATCCAATCATAGAGGGTGCACTAGTTTGGGAGCATATTTTCTACTCGAACTCATCTTTATCCATTCAAAAAGACCGAGTTGTTGATAGTCTTGTTTTTGGCATGCTTTATCTTTATTTCAGAAGCAAATGGAGGGTGCACTTGTTGATGGAATGAACCGAGTTTCTTTTTATGCATGCTTTATATCCATGTTATCTCAGGTAGGATGCACCACTTAGGTTATGATTAGGCCAATTTTATCCTCTTTTAGTCATCTTTAATCAACACTTGATAGTTAGGAGGAGGGAATATTTTTAGGTTTCCCACATTATGTTCATGTTTTTAGGGAACATTTTTAGGTTTCCCTATACAAATAAGTAGTTGATGGATGCAATTTGTGGATTTCTAATTATGCTTGGATCTATTTTTAATCAGCTTAAGGGAGGTGCCATTATGAGTGGTATTATCAGTATGTTTTATCTCCTGAACTAAGAGTGAAAGACACAAATATGGCTTGATAAAAGAAGAATCAGGTTCACTATCTATCAAAGTTTTATCCAAATTCCCTAATGATGGGTGTTGTGTGACGTAATGTCCCCAATTTTGGGTTCTATTTCTCTGCAACTGGAGATGACTGTTGGGGTAATTTGATGTTACCAGTGAGCTCATAGCTTTAAGAGGAGTTTAGAGGATCACTCTTGCCTTGTCAGTTTTTTATTTCAATGCAATTTGATCATTCCCTTAATTTGGGAGTAATAATTAACATAATTTAATTAAAGTCTCTAAGGTTGTTATTTTATCTAAATTATCTAAGCGAGCACCTTAGTGTAATAACTGGTTGGAATTGGGATGGAAAGATTTAAATGTTGGGATGATGAAAAGTGACTTCCATTTCTCAGAAATGCTTTAAAGCAAATAAATCACTTTATGGAGTAAAAAGAATAAATTAATTAAAGTGAATTTTGAGGAAATATTGAAGAAAAAAATTATAAAGTCACTTTTTGATTAATTATTGAGCGGGAAACGTGAAAAGGGGATAAAAGAGAAATTGGAGTTCATTCTCTCATGATTCATGACTTTTGGCTCTTTGGATGGAAACCCTCACCCTAACTGATCGTGAGAGGGATATGGTGATTCTGAGAGAGAAGATTGATCAGATATTTCATTGTACTTCATTGCAGTGGAAATGAAACATGCATACTTGCAGACTTACGGAAGATTCTCAAAGTTATTGGTGATTTTGTGGAGGGTGCACTTGAACGTGGGAATTTTCAGCTTCATATATCTCATGATCACCTACATCTCTGATGAAAAAGGGTCAATTTACTTTACCTTTGTTGATTATACTGTCATAAATGAAGGCGCTACATTTGGTAGGAAATGTGGGGTTGTTGTTGTGAAAGAGGCTACTTTCCTTGGGAGGGCGATTTGGAGAAAGAAAAATGGAAAACCATCTTCTAGAGAGAAGGCAGATGCCTAGAAGGACGTAGAAATTTTTAGTTTCATATATCTCGTGACCACCTACAGCCGTGATGAAAAAGGGTCGATTTACTTTACCTTTGTTGAGTATACTGTCATAAATGAAGGCCCTACACTTGGTAGGAAATGTGGGGCTGTTGTGAAAGAGGGCGCTTGGGAGGGCGATTTGGAGAACGAAAAGGGGAAAACCATATTCTAGAGAGAAGGCAGCTACTGTTCATCACTATGTTATGCTTGTGGGAGGACTATTTGCACTGCCCACATCACCACATAGTTCAGTTGTGACTTTGGAGAGTTGTTCACTAGCAAAAAAAAGTCTGTAAGCTAAATACAACCTACAGGTCAGGGAAACAGTGATATTCAGATTTGATTTGATGTGAATAGATTGTTGTTACTTGCTAATGTATTTTCATGCTATCCAAATAAGAAATACTTGACATATTTTCCCTTGATGTTAATGCAAAATATCTTATATTCATGTTCAATTTTTTCTGTGGATAACCATTATATTGAAATTTGAGAGCTGAAACTTGCAAACAAATACCCAACTCTATCTTCAAACATATCTTAAAATAAGCATAAAATCATCCCAGATTTCGATAGGGACATTTCAGTTGTGGAAGCTATTGCCAAACTGTTTGACGAAAGTTTTGAACCAAAAAGGGCCTCAACATAACAACAGTAAACTCCATTACATGTCAGCAATCTAGTGAATGGATACTAGATTAGTCCACATGTCAGTTTCTGTTTGGATGCTGCTGAGGTAGCATTGTGTGGGTATTGTCACTTTCACCTTGATCTCCAATAGGTTATCTCACTCGTGATTTAATTCAAAATTTTGAGACTCAATGATTGAATTTACTTTCAAGTTAGCAACAATTGCATCTGTCATCCATTTCTTGATATCTTAATCCATTAGTTCCTTCTTGTTGTTATATTTCTTTGCAAAATATTTATATATTCTTGAAATCATAGAATGAAGAGTATTTTTGTTTAATAACTGAGCCTCATTCCTCAATAGAGCTTCCTGATGTGATACGCTCTCATACATTTCAGTCATTAGATTGATTCTCTTCTCAATAGGGTCACAATCAGTTACTAGTTCTATCAACAATTTTATTTTGTAATTCCAAGCTTTCTACATTCTAATCGAGTGCATATCAATGGCTAATCAATATCATTGGGCATGTCTTATTAGTTTCCATTACATTGTACAACATATTTAGTGATGATAACATATTTTGATGATTTTGAGAATCATAGTGCAAGTGAATTGATTTGCAATAAGTTGCAAATGCATCTCTATTCTATATTTTCAAAATACCTTGTTAATGGAATCGTAATTGACAAAAATTGATTTGGCTGGATACTAAGATTTTATTAAGCACGTTAGATATCCATAAATGAATACAAACTATATATATTGACCAATTGGCAGACATGTTTCAACAATTTTCAAAAATATCAGTTGGACAAAAAATTCGATTGGCATTCTCTAAAAAGGCACTATCCATAATCTTGCATATAGAGAGGCTAAGACTATTTCTCTAGTGCATTTTATTAAAATTAGTTCTTTTATATAATTCTGATATCCTAGCACATTGGGTTAGCTCAATTGGTTTGGACTAACCAGTTTCAAGATAGAGTTCACTAAGAGATCATGGTTCAAATCACACTCATCAATGTTTTCCTCGACTAAATTTTAGAAATGTATAATTATGGATTAATGAGAACATCAAATCAAGTTAGACCATATGTACTATAGCCCCCACTAACCAAAAAAATCAATAAAATATTAGTGAGTTTGGCATGATTTCATACAATTTCTCAAGATAGTATGATTTCGTAACTAGAATTTTCCACGAACTTTATAACTCTTCCTGAACAATGAAGATAAATTTGTACTAATGGCATTTCCATCCCAACTAGAGAAAGTGAATGTCATTGTTAGAAACTTAGAAAGTACAGATGGACATTATTCACTGAATGAAAGCACCAAAATAAGAGAAAACAGGAAATAAAACGATCAAACTTTTTTGCCAAGTGTCTCACAGATCTTAAACATTGCTTGACCAATGTTATTCAACGTTGTGATTAATTCCTGTTGTTCTTTAACCTTCTCCTTCTCAATATATATCATCCTTTGTACACTCAGGATATGATCTTTCAAATACTTTTCATCTATCTCCATTCGTTGTTCAAACATACTACAATATTTATCATGTCGTTTTAGATGCCCCTGCTCAATCAGCTTAAGATTAGAAATGTTTTTCTTATTTTTTTCAACCAAAGTTGATTTTATCCCTGATGTCATGGATCCTAATTTCTGCTTTTTCCCTGTAAAATGTTTGTCTCTATCAATCGAAGCATCCCCTTGATTCTCGAGTGGTGTCTCAAGCTTCATATTCTTATGCAGTGGGGTATTTTCTAAAGTAGCATTATGTTCAAATGCTCCATAATTATATGTCGATGTGTCAATAACCATGTCTCTAGGATGAATAGTTTGATTATGTCCAAAGTGCTTTTCCATGGCATCAAATATTTCCTTTGTGAAATTTGCTGGTAATTTCTTATATATGCGCTCTTTTGTCGTTATCTTCCAGTAGCTCTCATCTTCAGAAACAATACTTCGTTCATAATGCCTATTTTTTTTGTAGTCCGGTTGAATATGATCCCACCTATCACGACACTGAGTGGCAGTGCGATTGAGACCATTTGAATGACATTGAGCAGAAGTGCATTTCCATTTCTCAATGGCTGATTTAGTCTGTTTCATGAAACCACCTGGGGATGGAAAATTCTTCTCAACTTGTTTTGCATTGATGAGGGTAATGGTTTCTGAAATGGTCCACCAAACCCTTCCTTTTGGTTGTTTCTTTTGTGTTATTACAACAAAGTAGAAATATCAAAAGCATCTGTTAACAGAAAAAAAAATTTGCAAGTGTTAGATGAGATACACAACTAAATTGAGAAACCATCAAATATCAATTGATGGCTCATCTCTTACTTCAAAATTCTGAATCATTTTAAAAATATATGAAAATGTATCAGTCAATTGACATCTCGCAATCATTTCACTTCAATTTCACTTGACAAATCGGTGCATCCTACATAACTAGTAGTAATCTTGGCAATGCTGAAAACCACCTTCAAAATACCTCTCTATACACTAGTTCTCCGGGAAGATGAGACCATCCACAGAAGCCAATCAAAATGATCATGACTTCCTTTACAATGATGGCATATAAGTTTGTGGCCTTAATATTCTAAATTAGTAATCATGTATCTCTGGTAGTAAGCATTCTACAAGGGAAGGGTAGCTGTACAGAAAATTGATTATAAAAATTTAGATAGATCCTGAAAAGTGCCTAGCTCTCATTGTAACTGTTCATATTCTGCACTCAAAGAATAATCCTGAAAATACCTAGGTAGTGATAAAGCTAGAAACCTATCTAAACAGCAACAATATTCAAACCCTAGAATCTACAAACACATACTATAGAAAAATAATAACAGCAAGTACAACGATCTATGCAAATCCAATCAGAAACATCTTACCTCCACCTTTTTCGTGGTCCAACTCCAGGCCTGCTTTTACAGAGAGAATTAACATCAGGGAATCTTCACTTCAAACCCAACAAGTAAGTATATATAAGCACTTTTCTCTATTGCAAAAAAATTAGTTGGTGTCTTAATAATGCAATAGAGGATATAAACTTATTTTTCCAAAGCTGCTTGCAATGAAGGATATGTATCAGTTAATGGTGATACCAATTAGTATGCCCTAGTTGATTATGATGGACTGTAATTTTAAATATTTTGTCCTTCGTATACCCTCTCCATTATTTTTTGTAGCCCATGCACTTATTTCATTCATTCATATATATATATATACGGACATGCTTGTGTTGTTTGTTGTACTTGTGAGATTTTGATGTAATTATAGTATACACTTGAACATGTTTCATATATATACACACCACGGGAGCATCATTGACAGACCAATATTATAGCAGGTTCGTTCGTATTGGGGGTTAAAAAATAAAAAAAAATTGAAAATAATATATTGGGCATATAATAAGGGTACAAAAGATTATTTTATTTATTATATAAATACCCCAATACTATGGGGAATATTTTATTGCAAATCGTTGCCATAGCTGAGCAAGCGGAGGGAGCATAGGGCACGCACACAGGGTTTTTTGCGAGAAACTAATTCACTGGTTTTCCATTCTGTATCCCATCAATACCTTTTTTCCCTCAAGGGTTTAGCATTGCTAGAATTCATGGTTATTGTTTTGATGAAAGGACCCATGGTGGTGGCACCATCCATGGAATGTTGGTTGTATTTGCAGGCCCTCTTCAGACCATAATCGACTTGGGTGATTGGGGTTTTCAGAATTAGCACACCTACTCATCGATCCAATGGACTGGGGTTTTCTCACCTACACTTTCCTACTCCTAGATTCGATGGCTTGGGGTTTGTTCACCTATGCCTACCTGTTCGTAGATTTGACAGGGTGGGGTTTCTCCAACGGTTGCACATTATCAATGCAAGGTCTACAATTATGGTGAATGATGTTCGTGGGGCATTTAGCTAAGCCTGCTCATAGATTTGATAGGGTGGGGTTTCTCCAACGGCTGCACATTATCAATGCAGGGTCTACAATTCTGGTGAATGATGTTGGTGGGGTGTTTAGCCAAGCTTGTTACCAGGTCCTTTCTATTTCCTCTTTTAAAAAAATTCTCTATTAGTTATCATTTTGTCCCTAAGTAAGTGAATACTTCGGTTTTCAGTAATGGAAAAATACGGTTCAAATTTGCTTCCAATTTTTTTGGGGGTATATCTTTCCTACAAGCTCATGGTTAATACAAGCAATATCGATGAGATCCCGATGGCCTTAATATCACACAACGCGGGGTGTTAGTTTCATTTGTATATTTCATCCTGATTGCCTTAATATCACACAACGTGGGGTGTTAGTTTCATTCGATAATATACACGGTTCACAGATCTAGCCATAGCAGTAAAGAAATCGATCTATGGTTTGTTAGTTAAAACACAACTATTGCCGGAGGCTCTATAAATTATGACTCTGCTATTCAATCTGTCTCTTTATTGTTACCCATGACATTTCTTATAGTTTTACTCACCCAGTATCCCTTCCTTCTCAATAGTCAGTAATGCCCTTCCAAATCAAGATGGAAAACCCATTCGATGGCCATAGCCCAGCTTATATTATACTTTTAAAACCACATTTTCAATATTGGACAGTATTAGATTTTGATGTATAGATATTAGTACCAGAACTTAATAAATCTTACTTTTAGTTGAATCCAGAATTAAAATAAACTAAACTTAAATATTCCAGGGTACCCTTCCTCAATTACAATGGCTCTATTCCATTCATAGAGAAGTGTTTCCACTCTATTAGTCATTATGTGAATGCTTTCATATTGTGATTTTGTATTAGGTTTTCATGTTACAGTCTCTTTGGTTTTTATCTTCCTGTATTTGTTTCAGGACTTTAAAATGTTAGGTTTTTTAAGGTTCAGTCCACACGATGTTCTATAGATGTGGCTTAGACTCCATGTGAATTTTCTATCTCCATTTTTGAGTTGTTTTCAATACTTCCTTGTAGAGAAAACACATTGATGAAAACTATGGTTTTCTTATTATTTCATTCCTTTCCTCTCTTTTTTTGTTTCACATTCTAGTGAGTTTGTTTGATGGACAAATTGTATTTAATCCATTAAAATATTTTTGATGTGGTTTTACTTTGAGCTTTAAAAACCTTACATTCTTCTACTTATTTTGATTCTTTAGACCAACCATGAGTTTTTATATTTAGTTTGTTTTTAATGATTTTCATGCCTTAAAACTGGCTTATTCTATTAAAACAACATATACACACATTAATTTGTACAAGCCATCATGTAGGAAACCATTAGGAGCGAGAAGGATGAGATATTCGAAGGACATAACCTTGTCGAGGCACCCTTTAAATTTCAGCAATGCACCACGAAAGTGAGTTCATTGCCAATTCAACATTCATTTTCTCCTAGTTATTTACACAAATTGAAAGAAAAACAATCTACATCTATTATTGAGTGAGTATTTCAACATAGTATCATATCAAGTGTAACAATTTCCATTTCATCATAAGAGATCTTTTAAAATTACATGTTTCATGTGACAATCGTTTCCCAATGTTCCATAAACTAATAAAGACTTTAACATCCATTGGTTTTCGTCAATAGCTCTTGCGACCTATGCCCCATCCACCCCAAATTAGTGCTCTTTTATATCTACGTTGTTGGATGACACTAAGAACTGGAAATACAACACTGTATGGGAATAAATCACGTCAGATTCATGCCCAAATGTGCCTGGTAATTTCTATAACTCATGTTTCCATGAGTAAAACTGGATAGATTGTTCCTACAAAATACCTGATTCCAATAATACCATAGGTTCTATAACCATTACACTTCTGAGATTTCCAACTGTGCTTCCAAGATTTCAAAATGGGTTATAACCCCTCTTGGTTGTTATTGTAAAATATTTTTGTTGAAGCAGTTGTGTTGAGCATGGTATAGGAGTTATACTGTTATCAACACAAGTAGATAACTATAAAATATAAAAATATAGACCCAGTATTTCACATAACCTTCGGCATCTATTAACTCCACAACTTTTGTTTCACAGGATTGTCCTTTAGTAATATTCCAGCTAGAAATACTAAATAGTTAATTCCTGAACCTTTGTTGTTTTGAGTACTCTAAATTTGACTTAAGTAATATGGACAAGATTGATTTTACCTTCGCAAATATGAACCCTAAAAAATATCAGTCCTAGATCACTAAATGATCATCATGTGACTTGTCTTCCGACAAAGTTTATCTTGCAAAGGCAGCACTGAGTAGCATATTTTGGTAGTTAGAGTGAGTCTTGTCCACACTATGCGATTAGCAAAATTTTGGGTTCCTGTGGTTATGTCTCTTTGAATTCAGTAGTACCAAATCTTTTTTCCTGTAGTCATTTCATTCTCTTCCATTAATGAATCAATATTCTAATGTTGAAATTATTTAGACAATCATTGCTTCTTGACAATCTTGTTTAATTTCTTTCCATGTATGAATGGTTTGACCTCCAAGTCCCATGAGCCATCTCAATGTTGTTGCTTGCATTTTTCAATGTGGCAAGAAGCAATAGGGATGTTCAAAACAAAACAAATATACTAGGACAAGTTTGCAGTCAGATTTAGTGCTCTTCCTGCCCATATTTATTGCTGAAAACATCCTTGTTTTGCTGCCAATCTGCTACCAGTTTACAAGCCTCTAGAAATGTAAGAAGTCATGTTGTAGATGGGTATTTGTATGCTTTGAGTATTCCATAAATCCAAGGAATAGGACACTTATATACATGTCTGAAAAGGCATCATCAGTTTGCTCTGTCACTGCTATTTTGTCCAAAATTTTATGGAGCAAAACCTAAAAACATTATTGTACCTACTGCCCTTAATGTCCTCTCTACAATGTGCCACATTTAGTATTTCCTTCCCAGACTACTATCTTCAAACCGGCAGTCAACTCTATTATGCTAGTATGAGTGATGAATTAGGGTTCCAGAATACATACTTGAATTACATCCTAAACTCTAGAAAGAGGCTTACAATGTCATCATATCCACATAAGTTAGCCAAATGTTGAGGGACAAGGGTACTGTCTAAATCATCCCTCAAACACCAATACACAATAATCAATCCAAATCATCCCTCAAACACCAATACACCATGAAAACCAGCCATTCCTTTCAATAATTTTGAGTGTATGTAATCCAAAATACCATATCAGCTAAAAAGGCTAGGGCACTCTATCAATGTCGCATAAGCAAATATGTACAAGAAGAAAGTCATCGAGATATAACTTCAAGACAATCATCCAAATGAGAATATATTGATATTGAAGCATCAAGCAAAAACAACATTCCATGGCTACTAGTGTGAAGATCTATCAATGCCAGAACATCATCAATCACTAGGGCACCATCACATAGAAGCAAGGACCTAACATCAAAGAACATAGGCCACCCAAACCTCCATCAACATGTCACTCCTTGCTGAAGCATGTGAAAAAATTCACGTGTGGACACCCATGCAAAATGGGGGGTAACACCTAGCATGGAGCAGGAGATTCTCAGTAACCTTGGTGCTTGCTAAGTTTGTATTCTATAGGTGACAGGTGGTTTCTGTTAAAAACCTTTTGCGTCTGTACTTGAAGCTATATGACCCAAATTCCAATGTATTTGATTCTCCTGTGACTTTTCTATTCTTTGCTTAATATTTTAGCACTTGAGGCAAAATATCAAAGTTGTTTGATGATGAAACCTTTTTAGCAATTGGAGAAAGGAAGTAAGCATCTGATGTAAGGTTCTAATCCTGAGTAGTCTCTGCCTCATTTTTCTGTACATGACCAACTTTAAACTTAAATGACTTGTCTCCACTAAGTAGCCTGTTTCTAATCTCCTTATCAGAAACAACCCATGCATCTCCTGTGTCTTTTATGTTCTTGCCTCAGTCTATTAGCACTTGATGAAAATATCCCAAAGCCTTGTAATGATGAAACTTTTAGTAATTGGCAAAAGGGGCCCACAGGAGTGTGGTCTAGTGGTAAGCAGCAAGGTAATCAGACTTGTATTAAAGTGGAGACCTGGGTTCAGAGCCCCCCAAGTGGACTCCGATGAGGCCAAGTGCAAGTCCTGGGTGACTTTGAGTGCAAGTGCAAGTCCTGGGTGTGTACTTGAAGCTATATGACCCAAATTCCAATGTATTTGATTCTCTTGTGACTTTTCTGTTCTTTCCTTAATCTTTTAGCACTTGAGGCAAACTCTCAGAGTTATTTAATGATGAAACCTTTTTAGCAATTGGAGAAAGGAAGTATGCATCTGATGTAAGGTTCCAATCCTGAGTAGTCTTTGCCTCATTTTTTTGCACATGACCAACTTTAAACTTAACTGACTTGTCTCCACTGAGTAGCTTGTTAGAAACAGCCAATGCATCTCCTGTGTCTTTTTTGTTCTTTCCTCAGTCTGTGAGCACTTGATGAAAATATCCCTAAGACTTGTAATGATGAACCTCATATGCATTTCAACCCAATTGACAAGTATTGAGAATTCTGATATAAAAGGGGAAATATGAGAAATCAGTTTGGAGCTTATATTAGTCTAAGAGCTAGTTGGTCATTGAAGTCTTCAATTATTAGTTTTTGGGGATTGGTGTAATATGTATGGAAGGGTTCGGTTCTGTTTACAATGCTATGTTTCCAGGTCAATTACATCACATACTATGTATTGTAATCCATAATCATAGGATTTGGTTGTGACTCAACTATATCTCCCCATTAAATATACATTCAAGCAATAAATCCAACATAGAGTTGGCTCTGTCTTCATTCAAATTGCTACCACCAACATTACTCCAAGTCCATCAAGGACCTTGCATCTAGCCAAGAAATGGGTTTTCTCCATCATTTGAACTAGATTATTGTTGTAGTCATATTGGACTCATTAATAATTTCACAATTTCCTTTGAATTGAATTCCCTTTTTTAGCACATGAAGAATTCATGATAATTCCATTTTGTTGCTGATAAAGTAGATCGTGTGTGTTTCTCTCGGCCGCTCTTGAACTGTTAATTTGGGCATCATTCCTCTGGGTTTTATAAACCTTACTTGTGAATGTGCATACCCTCTCCTAATAGGCCACGACTAAGGCACGATCTATTCTAGCTGGGATGTGAATGTGTTGTCTCTATTCTATAGATAGTGGTTGATTTTGAAGCTGTAGTAGGTACATATTTTGTAGATGGTAGGTATGATGGAGTTATATGTACTTCTTGGCATATTTAAGAAACATTCCCTAAGTTTATCTTTAGTTTGTAGCACTATTTAGTTTGTTGGATGTATCTAGATATTTTGGTGAGAGGTTGAATAAGTTTTCATTTTTATACTACAATATAATCTTAAATAGATGTGGAGGGATCCACTTACAATAAATACATTTTCAACTAATGACCCAAATCCAACACTATTTGGATGTCTACAATCGAATATTATTGGTCTTGGCTAGCCACCTTACTCCTCAAATTTTGTTTGCTGCAAAATGCTTGAAAACGGCTTGCAAACAACTTGTAACTATGACATTAAGCTTCCTTCTCTGTTGGTTGTCCGAATTCCTATAGTAGTCTGAGACTTGTTGTATTAATGGTTTTCTAACAACACTTTTCCTACTTTTAAGATAAATTCCATGCATTTATTGCCATGAGCTACTCATTCGTATGCCTTTCTTTCTCTGCTCTACAATATTAAAATGAAGAAAATATAGTGAAATTTACCTCTTTTTTGTTGTTTACTTGCTCTGTTGTTGGGTAAACTTTTATAATGCTTCCATCTATTCTCAAGTGATTATGTGAATATTAGTACCACTCCATTAAAACAAATTTAGTGTAGTTATTTGAGCACTGAATGGTAAGTTAAAACAGTGAACCTTGTTGATTTTAAAAAGTAGAACACTGCATGGGATAAACGTTCACTACATGGGATCAGATATTTGCATTGAATCCTCTAACTTTCAAGGTTAGGTGGAAAGGAAGCAATTCAAATGCTATTACATTGTTTCTGATGTCATTTGTTAGGATGATAGTCTGTTAGTCATTAACAAGTTGGGCCTTAAGGTGGCATGTTGGACCCCGAGATAACAATTATTATTTATACTAAGCTGGGGAATTATTTGTTAAAGAACATGCCTTTTGTTTGCATAGCACAACTACATTTTACTTTGATATTTTTCATTTTTACTACTCAGATGGTTATCCAAGAATACGTTTTTCCTAAAATTTACAACTGATGATAATGTTTAATAGAATCCGTTTTGACTTTTTTGATATTGTGTTATCTAACAAATTGATGTCAATTTTTCAGAGTTGTCGAAAGTGTAGAAGCTTGTTCCTACAAGGAAGGAAGTGGAAGGAGAAATATTGACTGCTTTGGAGGTCATCTCTAAGAGTGAGTCACAACAAAGCATTTGGTAGAAGTACAAAAAAGATGTTAAATATCAATGGTATGTCATAGATATTTTACTGTAACTTCTATTTATATTATTAGTGTTCTTGTCATGTCTACCCATGTTAGGGGTTCATGAGTTTCCTTCTAATGGGCATGTTATGATCATCTGTCTGGAGTTGCACAGACTTTTGATCCCTTTCTTTTACAACGCTCATGCTCATACAAAGTGTGTCTAGAGGATGTTGGATTTTTCTTACAGATGTTGGATAGTTTGTTGTATTTTTTTGCCTATAGATCTAGAATTAGATTAAATGCATAGAATAAAGAACACATGCATATTCGCATGGCTTAATACAAATAATTTTTGTAAGAGACGCTTATAATATGGAAGACCATTACTTTCAAGGCTTTTAAGTTTTCTCCTAACTCATACACTTACGTACATCCATACATGCACACACAACAATTTTGTTGTTGATTTAGAATCTCAAAACACATAGAACTTGTATTTTTAAAGTCCATGACCTATTGATTCTTTATTCAAATACTGTTGTGATTCTTTTCTATATTCCACTATGTGGTCTTGTGGCCTTTGTATTGTTGTGGAACTCTGATTTTTTCAGCTGTGTTTGAGGTATTCTAATTCTTGCAAAATTATGTTCACTTATGGAACATTGGTTTTGGAAACTTAGTGTGACAGGTCTCAAATTGTGTTGACCACTTTGTTGTGTCTACGACCTTGCAATTTCGGAGGTTTTCTTCTTGTGTCCTCTCATCCCCACAACTTTTCTATTTTTGATTCTTACAGTTCTGCAAGATGATGAACTTGCACAATAAAATTCTCTCATTTTGACCTAGATTAGTCCTCCCCTATCTAAACGCCATGTGATCCCCAAATGTAAAGTCGAATGTTGTATTATTTAAAATTAAGTGAAAAATTGAACTATCTCCAAAACCCCCACCTCCCTTCGTTCTCTAAGGTTTAATTTTATACAATGGTATTTGAATTTAAATTGGCACATCTAATTCCAATGGGAAAGAAATTGAATTGTCCATTATTAAAACTGTTGGTATTTAGAACCCCATAAATCAAATTAGTGTTCATCATCACAAATATGGAACTCATGAATTGTTCATTAACATGCCTAAGATAAATTTCAATTTGAGATTGTTTGTTGATAAACCCCTTTTGAAATTTTGAATAGTTCAAGCAAACATTTGTTCTTTTCTATGTAAAGTTTCCTTTATTCATTCCTTCTCCATGTCTCTTCACTAATTTTTACTCTGAATCCCATTATTCTCTTTTTCTTTCTGTGTTGTTTTTGTTAGTTCTTATTTCACATTTTCTTCGTTAGCTATTATTAAATGAAGTCATGAAGCTATGTTGCATGGAGGCACCCCCCTCTCCGCCCCTACTCCCAAAATTTGCAGGATTCATGAAGCTATGTTGATGAAACAATCGTTAGTAAGATGAGAAACCCCTCTCCGCCCCTGATCCCTTCAGAATCTCTTGATGGAACAATCGTTAGTAATATGAGAAACCCCTGAAGTTCATCTACCTCCTTGTGGCCTTATCAATTGTGGAAACCGATATGATTCTTTTTCCTGTTGACATCTTACTAATTTTTAGATTATAAATAATGCACATAATATAAATCAACTTTGTTGTTGTTAATTGTTAAAATATTCATTATATCATATATGCTGCACATAGTAGACATCTTCTTTTAGTAACCATTCATGAGTTCTTCTCTTACCATCCCATTGCTGAACAAAATCACCTCATCAATGAATAACATGTATGTAGCAACACACACATCCTCGATTGGTTTCTACAACTATTTCTTAAACACATCCCTGATTCTTTGTCCATATCAAGTTTAGGTTATTAGGTATGCATGAATACATCATGTTGTTCTCTAAGACTCTTTTGCGGACCACTTTAATAGATTGCGTAACTGTTTAGGATATTTTGTTACCTGAGCATGGTAGATTTTTGTGCCTCTTAGTGTGGTTGAAAAAACAAATTGGATTTTAAGCATGAATGTCTTTGGATCTTATTGTCTTTTATTAGAATTACAAATGATGAAATCTATGTGTTAATATTTCTCCTCTTCCCGATTCTTAAAGGGTGCTAGCTCAATGGAAGAGCTCCTGCTTTACAAGTAGGAGGTTGCTGGTTCGATTCCTCCATGCCCTAATGATATTGGAATATATTTCTAAAGTTAAAAAATGCAGTAGTGCAAGATGGATGCAATATTAGACGCAACACTAAATTCAAAACAAGAAGTAAAAGTGGACGTCACACTAAACACAAAAGTGGATGCAAAAGTTGACCTTATGTCAAATGCAAATATGGACACAACAATAGATGTCATACTAAATGAAAAATTGGATGCAAAAAGAGACTCAACACTAGACACAATTAATGACTCAAAACTAGATGCAATACTAGGTCCAAAACTAGATGCAACAGTAGATGCAAAAGTGGACTCCTAACCAGACATAAAATTGGACATTAAATTGAGCACAAAATATGGTGTATCGATGGAAATAAAACTAGGCATAACACCAGGTGCAAAAATGGAAGGAACACTTGGTGCAAACAAAAACTTAAAATGAGACATAATATTGGATGCAAGATGGGACAAAACATTGGATGTAAAACTAGACGTACTATTGAATGCAAGATGGGATGCAACATTGGACACAAAACTAGATGCAATATTAGATAAAAACATGGGTGCAAAGCTTGGCACAACACTAGGCACAACACTAGGTGCAACATTGGGCTCAAACATAGCTGGAAAAAAAGACATCAACCGGGATGCAAAACTAGGTGCAAACCTAGATGCAAAATACGACGTAAAACAAGATGAAACATTAGGCACAAACATGGATACAAAAAAAGACGTAAAACAAGATACAAAATTAGATGCAAATGGGGATGCAACATTATAAGTAAAATTGGATGCAAAACTAGACGCAACATTGGGCCGAAAATTGGATGCAAACCTAGATGCAACGTTAGATGCAAAATTGGACACATAATTTTATGCAAAACATGGTGCAAAATTAGGTGCAAGACTTGATGAAAAACTAGGAGCAAAATAAGATGCAACATTGGATGCAAAACTGAGCGTGAAACTGGGTGCAAACAAGGATGTAACAAAGGATGCAAAAAAAGATGCAATAGAAGTTGCAAAATTGGGTGGAAATAAAGGCATAACAAAAGATGCAAAAAATTGGGCGCAAAAATGGACACAAAAATGGATTTTAAAAAGGACGAAAAAAAAGATGCAATAGATGGCATTTTATGAAAATGTACAATAGCGCCAGGTTTAGTGCTAGATTGTTCACCACACTTGAGAAAAAATTACACTAAAATCTGGTGCTAAATTCGATGCTAAATTCAGTTTTTGTTGTAGTGTTATTTGCATATTCATATCAATCATGATTCATCATTCATGATATATGTCCACTCACAATGTCAAACACCAATAGGAAACAAGTCTACATCCAAAATTCAAAATACAAAAAAAAATGAACAATGAACAATGAATAGCTTAACCACACAAATTGTAGTCGTTTGAGCTTCAACTCTTGTGCATGCTACATTATAAAGTCACCAATTCTGAATACAGGATGTAAAAAAAGATTATTGTTTTTGAATTAAGATTTTAAACATAAAATTTAACTATTGTTTCTAAATTAAGATGTAGCAATATAATGCTACAAGGAAAGCCAACTTGTGTCGGCAGATATTTGCTATACCAAAGCACAAAAATGCTTAAACATACATCAAGAACACAACATATAGTCTGTAGTAACAAACAATTTTTTTCTTTTCAAAAATTCTAGGTCACATTCAGTAAGATATGTGGTTATTACAGCACCATACTATTCCATCTTCCTGTCTAACTTCATTAGTACAGATATCTACAAAAGAACTGAGGTTATACAATACAATTTTGATCTTTGAAAGGAAAACTGTGACACTTGCCTTGCATTACTTCGCTCACTTTTTTACATGATCACTCATGCTAGAGTCTTCCTTTTGTGCTTACTCTATTGAAAATTCTTCTTTGAAAGATGCTTCCTCCAATCATAAATATCTACTTCATGTGAGTCTTCCTTCTGTGCTTTCTCCATTGAAAATTCATCATCAAAAGAAGCTTACTCTAGTTGTAAATAATCATCTATATTTGGTGGTCCACTAATGTTATTTACATGTAAATTCAAATTTGCATCACTAAGGATTGAAGATCTGTGATTAATTCATACTAATGTGGTTTATATTGTTACTATTGTAATATTGCTACAGAAGAAAAGGATACGAAATCATGGATTGACACTCATACTAATGAGGTTTATATTGTAATATTTATAGAAGAAAATCATATTGTACCATTTTGTGTTCTTTCTGGTTGGATAGCATGATGTCATTGGGTTATAATTACAAAAATACTTGCTTAGTAACCTTAAAAAACTTCAAGGATTTGACCAACTTTGGCTCAAATTATCTGAAATGAAATGAAATTTAATAGAGCACATTTTTTTACCATCTTTTGCTTGAAGTACCTAGAATGAAATGAAAATTACCATGATACATTTAAAATGCCATATATATCCAAGTCTCATAGGTTGATTTATTTTGCAATTAAGGATAAAGGATAGGTTGATCTCTTATGTAAATAAGGACAAGCACATTTAGGCTATTTTAGAAGCTCGCCAATATATTGTGATTGGCCATATAGTTGCAAACATAGTTCCCTATATGATTTTAGTGAATGATCCTTCCTCTCAATAATCAAATTTATGAAAATAGGGGTATCAAGAAATATAAATGAATTGTATTCCACAGAGTAAAATGACATATGAAGTACTTCAAAAAACACCATTTTATCTTTCCAAATAGTTAGTCTTTAATTGTGGCAATGCAGCAATTGCAGCAGTGGACTAAGGAGATAATGGGAAAAATGATAGCTTGGTTAACTATACGAAAAAAATTACACACGACTCTTATGTATAAATTAACCATAAAGAGATCCTAAGAAAGTTGGAATAGAAAAACACACTAGTTGCTCATGCTTTGAAGTAAAAAAACCTCCCTCGGTTTATATAAGACATGCTTGCAACTACATCTTGGGCAGCCTCATATTGTAACTTGTAATGCCCCATATTAACGTTAATTAAAGTTTATTAGTAAATACTTTTACTAAACTAAACTTATACCATATTAATGTTAAATTAAAGTTTATTAGTAAATACTTTTATTAAATTAAAACTAATTATTTTACTGACTTTACAATTGCGTAAAAACATTAAAATTGGTAATATATGACATTTTGACACGTAAAAGTCAAGAGAAATACATTACACATGTCAGACCTATCAGAACGGCACTACCCATGATAAAATAAAATAATAATGAAAGAGGCGGTGGAAGGAGGTATAAGGAGGGGGGAAATTGGACTCTGCGGGGGGAAAAACGAAGAGGAAAAATACTTGAGGAGGGGGACAACTCAAGGATGAGAGTATCTGTAAATGACTGAGATTGAGAAGATAAAGAATGGAGAGGAAGCTGCTCTCTATTTTATTGGTCTGTGGGCTCGGGGGCTAGGAAACCTGTGGGTTTCCTAGGGCCAGCACATGATGAGAGCTGGTCGGCAGGGTGGCACATAATTTTGTTGATTAAGGCTCAGACGGAAAGCTGGAAGAAGAAGGATCCTACAGGGTTTACGGCAAACTGTTGGATCTACCACAATCTATTTCCAGGTATTTAAATTTCAGGTATGTAGATATTAAATTCATGCATGCT
>LPNX010367373.1:575050-613509 GCA_001517045.1 Pseudotsuga menziesii
AAGAGGTACAAAGAATGTTAGCGATAATCGACTGGTACAAAATGGCCAATTGTTGGAGGACTAATAATAGGAATTAGTATAGAAGGAGATGAACGTATAAATGGAATTCAGGTATTTTCATGGAAAACGATATGACAAGCATGCAAACTAACAATTAAACTTCATATTATAGAAGTGTATCGCGCCATTAAAATTACCAAGAAATAAGTAGTGCAATTGTAAGTATTCTATGTATAATGTGCCACTCATGGTGTAAGAGTTCTATTTAAAGAAAATTTATTGATAAATGAGAGTTGATTAATAAACATAGTGGACTTCATGTTATTAAGACACTAGACCACTCTCAATATGGATCCTGAAAATTCGTAAGCCGTATAAATGAGAGAGAGAGTCAACAAATAATTCAATACCTAAACAAGCCCTACATAAAAAGAATAATAATTTAATAATAATAAAACGAAGAATCAAAATAAATGATATTTGGGCTATAACATATTCTTATTAATCATAACAAGACTATAGAACACTGTATAAATTGTTGTTGATAAGAATATAGTAAGGTATAATGAACATTGATGCATGTTACAAATGGGGATCCTCGAGGAGGACACAAGTAGTTACTAGGATATGTTTTTCAGATATATTAGGTGATAAAAGAAGTAAAATAGTAAAATGACATCGACAGGTTGATCAAGTAAAGGTCCCAGTGGGACTACGATAACTAATGAATTCTAGTAGTAAGACAACTATATTATACATCATAATATCTTCTTATAATCGTATGTAATGCCCATAATTGACTAGACATATCGACATGTGACATTTTATTTTATTAGTAAACATTGGACTCAGTTCGACTGAGTAAACCATATTTTATGACATGATAGATGTTGCTACTATGTCTAAGATGTTACTATGCTTATGTTGATACATTGATTATAATTGTGAAGTTACTATGTTATAGTTCTCATGATATTCCTTTGTTCATAAAGATAGTGTATGTTTTCATCATTGATAAATGTAATAGATAAAAATGATGTATGGATATCGACCCATGATGTGATCAATTTAATGAGTTATACAATGAAAGGAAATGTTGTTGATAATATGCACCAACTGATGATTGAATGGAGATATTATTATGAATGTATGTTTTCAAAGTACTAATCTGCATGACACATGGACTCTGTAATAAATGGATACTTTATATGAAGTGTGGTATCATGCCTATTTCTGCAGAAGAGCCTTGATTACCAAAATTGATGATACGATGACACAGACCAATAATCTCGATAGCAGCAAAGTATGTTTGATAGGGTATATAGACCCAGGATCTTGAGAGGGATGGATGTGTTCCACCCTATGTTTTTATGATACCCGAGGTCGTGGGAGGGCAGTGCTGAGACACGCTCCCCATGTTGTTGTGATGACGACGGTCGGGTACCCGAGGTCGTGGGAGGGCCGTGCTGAGACACGCTCCCCATGTTGTTGTGATGACGATGGTCGGATGCCTGCTAGGAGAGGTTAGGTCCACTGTTCAGCCGACGCTATCGCTCTCAGGTTCTTATGTGGTCAGATCAGTGAAGCCGACATCCACTTTATACTAGCAGAGGAAGGATAGGGAGGATGCAGACGTAGGTTAGGATGGGTGGACATTTTAGTTATTATGGTTGAAGGTTGGACAATTATGATACCGGACTAATGATGGTAGGTACCAATCTTAACTGACTAATTATAAGAACATAATTGTTAAATAAATGTCACAAGAAATCCTATTATATTTGTATATGGGTCATGTTGCGTGAAATATTATTTGTACCAGTTAGGATTTAGGGGTTTTTGTTATAGTACATGTGCATCCTGTGCATGTACTGGCCGTGCATGCACACCTCACACATGCACGCTAGTATGAAATATTTAAATAGTTGGATAGGTTAACTAAGTAATTGTGAATTGCTTTGAACCTATAAATGTACCGTGAATTGTTTTAAACCTATAAAAGTACCTTGTATCACTATTTTAACCATAACTTCGGGACGAAGTTTCCTGAAGGGTGGGTGTATGTAATGCCCCATATTAACGTTAATTAAAGTTTATTAGTAAATACTTTTATTAAACTAAACTTATACCATATTAATGTTAAATTAAAGTTTATTAGTAAATACTTTTATTAAATTAAAACTAATTATTTTACTGACTTTACAATTGCGTAAAAACATTAAAATTGGTAATATATGACATTTTGACACGTAAAAGTCAAGAGAAATACATTACACATGTAAGACCTATCAGAACGGCATTACCCATGATAAAATAAAATAATAATGAAACAGGCGGTGGAAGGAGGTATAAGGAGGCGGGAAATTGGACTCTGCAGGGGGAAAAACGAAGAGGAAAAATACTTGAGGAGGGGGACAACTCAAGGATGAGAGTATCTGTAAATGACTGAGACTGAGAAGATAAAGAATGGAGAGGAATCTGCTCTCTATTTTATTGGTCTGTGGGCTCGGGGGCTAGGAAACCTGTGGGTTTCCTAGGGCCAGCACATGATGAGAGCTGGTCGGCAGGGTGGCACATAATTTTGTTGATTAAGGCTCGGAAGGAAAGCTGGAAGAAGAAGGAGCCTACAGGGTTTACGGCAAACTGTTGGATCTACCACAATCTATTTCTAGGTATTTAAATTTCAGGTATGTAGATATTAAATTCATGCATGCTATTATGGTCTAATTTATGAAAAATTCATAAAGTTATCAACATGTACAGTTCGAAATTTTTACTTGAATATGTTTACAGTTCATACTTATACTTACATATGTCTATAAATTTATAAAACAGACCTGGATATAAATCTGTAATGCAATCTAAAATGTTTTGATAGAGAACATTACAGAGAATTGGACACAGTGCTCTAACCGTTAGGTAGAGCACTACATAACTCCTATGTCTAGAGATTTACAAATCACCAATAATGGCCCAAAAAGACTCATCAATCTCTAAAGTATCACTCTATCATAGGAATAGTTCTACCATCCTCCAGAATCTGATGCTCGAGGTGTGAATTACCAGACAAGCCATACCATCAAATAAGAGTGAATTATAGCCCAATATCAAGTCCTTCCAAGAAGCAGTGTTTGTGGGATTACATATCTATTGCATTTCTTCCATGAATAGATATAAACTATGCATCTTATCCAAAACTTTCTCTAAAAAGAACCATTATATTTTGTACCACAAAAGGAATTTCATGTGGTTATTTTATTGTTACCAACCATTGTGATGAACAACACACTTGAGAAAATAATGTTACCTGAAATGGGGTCTCAAGCTTGTCGTTAAAAATGTAATACTCATGTTTCAGTTGCTCCAGACATTAGAGGCAACTGCAAAAAAATAAAATATAGGACAACTATTAAGTTAAACCTATCAAAATCCTCTACAAGCAAAATATACTAAATATCACATTTCTTTCAATATCTAAGATGAGGTTGGATTACCCACCATTATCTCAATTTATTTCATACCAACACTAATATAAATCAAGCTGAGGACTACAAGACAATCTACAATATTAATTTTTAGAAAGGCTTCAACCCCTACAAGCTAGGAAAATGTTTTGTATTAGGAGAGAAATGCAATTACCCTTCTCTATTTCTCTGTTCACAAAATGCAAGGAATGATATACATTCATTTTTCACTTGATGCGCTCCTATGTTTTTTATTTAAAACAAGGAAAGTCAATTCATTTATCATCTTGACCAATAAACATTACTGGACAGAAAATACATGGTTAGTGATAATTTGCGACAGAAACCACAACAAGAAGATTAAAAACAACTAGTTGCAAGGGCCAAGCTAAAATTCTTATCCAGATACATCATGTTTTCTTCACTTAGATAACTTCAGCTCCAAATTAGGAAATTAAGGTCTTTGGAAGAATTTTTGAAAGCAGGATCTGCAAGCTACATCGTACTCTGATAACTAGTACATCGAAATTCAGTCAAAGCAAAAAAATACTTCTAAAAAACAATGGAATACAAAAAACGAGTAAATTCTCTCACTCTCTAGCAATAGAGATTCATACCTGAATAGAATCAATAAAACTTTAAAAGGCCTGGTTTTCAACAAAAGATGGTTAGCTCAGATCTAATTTGCAGGGTATCATACCTACAAAGTACAAACTTCAAGTGAGTAATGTACAAATAGAAATGGCAACAAACCCCTAAGTGGGAGTAAAATTGACCTCTTTCGAGCATTACAAAAAATTTCCCTTCTCAATAAGAAAAAAAAAAAAAAACCATTGTAAGACAAAACACACATCCAATTTGCTACAACCATAGTAAGGCTCCTCATGGAAACAATAATAAAGGAAAACAGAAGAATGGATAAACTATTAAATTGATCTCCAAGGTGATTGAGGCATTCTTCGATTTGGCTAATGTACACAACAACCCCTTCCAAAAAGCTCTACTGGATCCTTTCAAGGAAGCTGATTTAGGAAGTGACCTAGATCAACAGGACTGTTATGAGGACAATAATAAACAGAGACCATGATAACAAAAGCTGGCCTCCCAAGCTATTATGGGAACAACGTTTATATACCAAAGAATCTGCAATTTTAGTTTAATTCACCATAAGTTGTCCAAGACATAGGAAATTGGAGAAGCTCATGTCAATTCTCCTAGTTGTAAGCATGTTATCAACCCAAATGACACTTCTCCATCCAAGTGCTAACATTCTTTATGTTGGTACACAAAAGGACAAATTAGGATTGAATTTTTCCAAAGCACTATAGATGGGCATGACTTGGGATGCATTTACCCTTAAACCAACTTGCTATATATTTTTTCCAAGTGTTGAGTTGCATACGTGACTATCTTCATTACAACTTGCGAACTGTATGCGAATATTTGCATTGCAACCCACGTACACCAATGTACGCAAGTTTCCTTCGAGCAACTCACGTGTCATACGCGGGTTTCCTATATTAATAGTCGCGTACATATTAGTTTGGCTTTAAGAAATATAAAACGCAATTATATGAGATTAGTTGGGCCCTAATCCATAACTATCCCAACTGTTTCAACCACCCCAACCTTTGAAACCACTCTATTTCCCAAAGTATAAATAGAGGCCTTGGGGTGGGTACTAATCAATCAATATTGGAGATCAAAGTTATGTTGGTGGTATATCTTCAGAAATCTTGGAGCAGCAGAACTCATAGTCCTTTCTTTGCATAGGAGTCCTTGTCTTAGAAGCTGGGTTGTACTCTTATCTCATTCACTAATTGTTAATAAATAGAATTCTTCTTCCAACCTTGTGTTGAGTCTATTTCACGTATTGTGTTTAATGAATGTATTTGATTATATGTTTGATATATTGTTCATCTAACTTATGATATATACATGCATGAGATATTAATTGAAGGATTTGCTCATTGCAGGTGAAGAGGTGCATCCTTGGAAGCTTTGGAGAGAAGAGGAGCGGGAGAAGATCAAGCTTGGATCAACCGTCGGTAATCGGGTAAGTTGAGACTTTTTTCTTATTCCCTTTCCATTCTCTGGTAAAGTTGATTGTATGTAAGTTAGTAGTAACTTGGTAACCCCAGACCCTAGGTTACAAGGGTGCTTAATCCTAAACAACAAAACTAGAAACTCCGCTGGGGAGTCCAACCTGCTGTGGGTTAGTCCTGTAGATACTTTCCCAGTCTTTCCTCTGATTCAGTGTGTGGTTGTCTATCTTGATTTTTATTTGCAGTAGTGTGTATAGAGACCTTTGTTAGTTTTTCTTTTTTCTTTTTTTTTTTGTGTACGCAGGTTGTTGTGCTACACAGTCGCATACAACAACTTGTATACGTGGGTTTCTCTATAAGATAGTTGTGTACAGCATGCAAGTTTCTCTATAAGATAGTCACGCACATCTTGTAGCAGCACAAAATTTTAAGTAGGGTTGCTTGTCCCTGTTGTTTGGATTTTGCTTTGCTTTAAGGTCTTCTGTTGCTAGCATCTTCCTGTAAGTCTAAAAGTCCTATATACCATGCTTTGTGCTTTTCGGTAAGTCTTTAAGTTTTATTGTTTGAGTCTTCTTTCACTTAGCGATTTGAGGTAGGTTCTCCTGTTTGGGTGATAGGTTCAATGTTGTGCATCTGAGTCAATGATCAGGATTTTAGATACCTTGTACTTTGTACTGATTTTGAGTAGTGTCAGTTTGTCACTTGTCCTTTAGTGATTTCAGTTGATTTTATTCATTGATTCTTCCCAAGTTAGGTGTTTTCCAAGTCTCTTCCTTAAGTGGTTGAATTTGTTTCTTGTAAGTATGCTATACTTCATATTGCTTGCTTTATGGTCCGATTATTCAAACATACTCAAGAAGTTTTGCATTTAGGTGCATGGTAATTTTTGAAGAATTTGAAAAGTGAAGAAAAACATTTGAAACATTTGTATTTAATTGCATATTGTAGTTTTACTTTTAGTTTTTTGAATAAAATTTAAAAAATTACAAAAATAAGTCTTAGTCTTCTCATACTTAATTGTAATTTCATTAGCTCATATTTACAAAAATAAAAGAAGCTTGTTTTAAGTAGTTGTAATTTGTTTTGGAATCCATTTTATACACCTTTTTACTTTTCTTATCAAGTCTATAATATCATATTCATTCATGCCACTTACCCTCTGACTAAGAACAACCCTTAAAATGAACGCTATAATTTAAAATTGATTAGTAAGCTTTGTTTTATAGGGTCATACACCTACTAGCTTAGCCTAGACTTGTGGGATGGGAAGTGTAAACTCTCCACAAGTGTTTAAATTCAGATGTAGTTGGCCAATCAATAGGTAAATCCTTTTCTATGTTGGTAGTATCTGGGAAGCTCCTCTGAAACAGGAGTTAAGCATGAGGCTGTGTGGAGGCTTGAACTGAGGAGATAACCCTTTGATTCCTTGTCAAAATGTCTACCAAGGTTTTTTCCCATCTGGGGATTCTATCCTAGATAGAGTTTCAGGATTTTCTACCCTTCCCATGTGTATGAACTAGGCTTGCGACTGTCCCCCAAAACTATTAATATAGTTAAGGTAGCCTTTAGTCTCTTTGACATCTACGGTTTATACATAGGTAAACCGAAAGGCTATTTCTGGTTCACCTTGGACAGGCTTGGAAGGTAACCCTTGTTGAAAGTGTAGGAGGGTAGTGGTGATTTCTCCGCTTGTGCCTAAGAATGTCTTTCAAGGATGCCAAGAAACTGTCTCTCAGATTTCTTCAAGAAAGCATATCTTATACCGCTTGTGATTGTTGAGACTTTAGGAAATTTTGTAGTGATTGCTCTGTGGTTTGTCTGTGTTTATCCAACCTTAGGGTGTGAAGAGTCAAATTTACAATCATGGAGGACCAATCTGTTAGAAGGTCACGAAGGTTGAAAAGCCTTCCTCCGCTTATTACATTGGAACCTCCACCTCCCCCTCAAAGGTGGAGATTAGACACAGGAGGTTATTTCGAACTTATAGGAGCTAGTGAAGTTCTGGGTGAACCAGAACTTAGGGAAAACCAGTTTGATTTAACTACAATTGAGATAGAAGACTTTCAGGATGACGAGTTTACAAGGAACTTTAATTCACCTCTAACTTACTTAAACGATCCTGTGATCATCCAGGTTTGTCTCTTCAACTCACTCGTGATTGGTGTCCCTCTGGGCAGACTAATGTCTACTGCAGGAGAAATTTCTTCTACATCCACCTCAGTTGCTCCGGCTGAAGGGGTGCCACATCCCCTAGCTAGTGCCCCTAGAAAAAGTATACCTACTACACCTTTAACTCTAGCTTGTCGGGCTGTCCAACCACCGACTCCCACAAATTTAGCAAGTACTTCTAGTGGAGTGGTCACTGGGATTCCTAGTGTACCTTCTATTCCTACTTCACTCACACACACTGCTCAAAGTGGTCCTATAGGATCCTCATCTTTTTTCCAGGGTTTTCCTTGGAATGGGGGGCACATTCCCCCATCCACTCCATATGTAGGTCCAACACCCGCATATGTAGGGGTGTAGTTCAGAAACCCCAATCCTTATGGTCAAGGTTTTGAAACTTTGTTTTCAGCTCCCTTCATGAGCTCTCCTTTCTCACTTTTTAGCAGAGGGACACCTGCTCTTGTTTTCCAAACCCTAGTTTCCACTGAGGAAGCTCGAACCTCATACACTGCATCGCACATTAACAATCCACTAGATTATGGGTGGAATTATTTCAAAGCAGCCTAACCACTTCACAACTAGCAGTAGGGAGAAACCCCGCCTTCACATCTGGGAACATGGGGGCAAACCCCTATAAACCCCAAGATGGTACTTTTAATGCTTCGGTTAGACCTAATATCCCTTTTCTGGTAAATTTAAACTTGCCAGACTTGTCGAAACTTATGAATGACCCGGTGAGGCCTAACTCCTCCTAGCCACCCGTTCCTACCAAGCTGCCCTCGAATATGCCAAAATTCGAAGGAAAAGTTGGTGATGACCCAAGAGCTCATGTCACCACTTTCCACTTATGGAGCTCTTCCAACTCATTGAACGACAATACAGGTTAGTTGAGATTGTTCCAAAGAATTCTGACCAGTACCGCAGCAAAATGGTACATTGAACTGCCTTCTGCTATGTTTGATAGTTTTTGGGACTTGGCCAATGTATTCCTTAGTCACTTCCAACTTCTTGTTCGATATGATTTCGGGACAGACTTGTTTTCTACCTTTTGGCAAGACAAGGCCACTCATATTTTGGATCACATCCAAGAGTGGAGAAGATGAAAGAGCCTTATCAAAGCCAGTATTCCTCCCGATTTTTTACTAGAATGGTTCCTTAAATCCCTATTTCCATATATATCTAAGGATGTATCTACTTTGGGAGTGACCAATGAGGAAGAGGCTATCCTCAGGGCCCAACAGCTAGATTTGATATACTCTCAGTCTGGGATTTCATATGAGATCATCCCTGATACTTCGAGGCCAATGCATAATCTATAGAAACCTAATCCTGGACCTCATGCTGATGGTGTGGTTGGTTCTGTGAAATCTCCCACTGTAGATTCTTTGGCTAAAAAAATCCATGAATTATCTATCAAACATTCTATAGTGAAGGAAGCAAAGGATGCCCCCTCACCCCAAAATGAAAATGTTTTTGCAAAATCCTCTCAAAAGGGCAATCAACATCCCGGTGGGAAAAAGAAGAAAGGAAAAAAAGCTAAGGGAAATCAAAACAAGCCGAAACCCACAAACAATGCTGATGGGGGTAAAAAAGAAAAGAAGAAGGTGAAATTTCCTTGTAATTTGTGTGAGGAGGATCAAATCACCCATCAACTCCCCCTTATTAACCAAGCTCAGAAGCTACTAAAAGGCCAGCAACTGACTGTCTTGAAGGATCCTTTTCCCCAAGGACAAAATTATGCTTCAGCTTCAAATGTAGCAAGGGGCACCCCAAATGCTCATGACCCTAATTATATCAACATGGTTTGATCCCAGAATTTACTCCAGACTAGGAACAAGAACTATGGGACAGAGGCTTCAGAGAAGGATAAGTTGATAGGTGAAACTTCCAACCCTCTCATGATTGAAAAACTTGCCAAACCTATCCCCAATATACCAAAAGGTGTCTTCAAGAAAACCTTGCACAATCCCAATGCTAGGGCTGTAGCCAACTACTCTCTAGTTGAATATTTAGCCCAGATCCCTTGTGTGATGTCAGCTTTAGAGGTGTTACAGAGTTTTCTCACCCAGCGAGATGCACTCTTAGCAGCCTTAGTCAACATGGATTCATCAAGCCTCATGGCGAAGTTTAATTTGTATGATGTCAAAATTCGCTTACCTTATCATGTAGCCTTATCGATAGATGTCATCCATGGTGAAAAAACCATTGGAAGGGAATTTTTTGATGAGGGTGCTTCTACATGTGTCATGTCCCTGTCTTGCTGGAAAGCTCTTGGATCTATAGAGCTAGTCCCATCAAACACCCTACTTACTTATTTCGACGAAAGGTCATTTTTTCCACATGGTATCCTACCGGATTTTAAAATAAAGTTGGTAGGGAAGGCAGTATCTGTTGAGGTAGAGGTGATTGATGCACCTTTGGGTTATAACTTGATCTTGGGGAGAAGTTAGACTTATGCCATGTCTGCTATTGCATTGGCCGTACTTCGGGTAGTAGTGTTTCCACATGAAGGGAAGTTGGTTACTATAGACCAACTCAGTTTTACTCGAAAGGGCCGCATGGAAACTAACGAGTCCACCATGCCATTGGTTGATCAGGTTAAACCTGATTTAGAGATCTTAGGGGCTGGAATGTATGCATCATTGATGGGCACATTCGATTTTCCAGCTACGATTAATTATCTAGGCTCTACTAGTGTAGGGAAGTCTATTGCTATGGTTGTTGATAGAACAAATCCTTGGGTTCTTCCTTCTTGCCATGAACCTGAAGTTCCCTTATTGGCAGTGGAAATAGCTTATCAAACTATCGTTCATACCATTGTTGATCCCATTCCAGTCCCTCTCACAGTCTCAGAGGAGCCAGAAGAATCCTATCTGTCTGCTTGGGAAGAGAAATCTTTGCATTCTAGAGACTACTTAGATATGGTTTTCCTTTTGATGAAGCCATTCTTGAAGCTATGTGCGGATGAGATAAGATCTGCGAAGATATTCACTATCAATCCTATTTTCTTCCAGAGTTAAGCAGGATTGAGAACTAAGAATTCCATATGAGACTGGCAGGTGATGTTGATACACTTATAAATCCCTTACCAAGGGAAGGAGTATTTGTTGAGGGGAATATAGAAAACATTTTTTCTACTATTCCTATCAACATCTCTGCAAACCCAAATGTTGTGGAAAATGTACACATCGGTGCAAACTGCTCTCCAGAGGAGATTGCGATTTATACGGCCTTGTTTAAGGAATTTCGCGATGTGTTTGCCTGGTCATATGAGGATATGCCAGACATAGATCCATCAATAGTTGAGCATGAAATAAAAACATACCCTGATGCAATACCAATTCTACAAAAGTTGAGATCTGTCAATCTACGTAAAGTAGCAGTTGTTAAGGGTGAAGTTGAAAAACTACTGAAAAATGGTTTCATTTACTCGATAGCTTTGACAGAATGTGTATATAACCCCATTCTTGTCAACAAAAAAAAAGGGACCATACGCATTTGTACTAACTTTCGTGATATAAACAAAGCCTGTCCTAAGGATAAATACCCCACACCATTCATAGATCAAATCATTGATGCATGTGTGGGGAGTGAAGTCTTTTCATTTATGGATGGTTTCTTCGGGTATAATCAAATCCAAATTAAACCAAAAGACCAACATAAAACAACTTTCATCTATCCTTGGGGTATATTTTCATACAAGAAAATGCCCTTTGGATTGAAAAATGCAGGGGCTACCTTTCAACGGGCAATGAATTTTGCCTTTCATGACATTAAAGCCATTGTTGAACCCTACCTTGATGATCTACCAGCACATTCTTGTAAGAGGATCGATCACCCAGATCACTTGCATTTAATATTTGAATGATGCAGATATTACCAGATTCACTTGAATCCCCACAAGTGCATTTTCTGTGTCGAGTCAGGGAGACTGCTTGGATTCATTGTTTCCAACAAAGGTATTCAGGTGGATCCTTTGAAAGTTGAGGCCATAGTAAATCTGCCTCCTCCTCATTCCATCAAGAAGCTTCAAAGCCTGCAAGGGAAGTCCAAATTCCTTCGACGTTTTGTCGTAAATTATGCCAATATCACTAAAGGTTTCATGCACTTGTTGAATCAGGACACCCCATTTGTATGGGATGAAATCACACAACTTGCATTCAAGGCATTAAAGAAAGCTTTGTTTTCGGCACCATTATTGCACCCGCCAAATTACTATCGTCATTTTATATTGTATATGGTTGCATCTGAGTCGACCATAGGGGTAGTACTAGTCTAGGAGGATGATAAGCTCTAAGAGCATGCTGTCTACTATCTCAGTCATGCTTTAGCTGGCCCTGAAATTAGGTATTCCCATGTCGAGAAGTTGGCCTTCGCAGTTGTGTATGTTATTCAGAGGTTATGTCACTACATCTTACTAAGGACCATGACAGTAGTGGCCGATGTTAATCCCTTCCAATATGTTTTGTCCCGACGAATAGTTGGAGGCAAATTCAACAAATGGATAGTCATCCTTCAATATTTTGACTTATATTTCCAATCCGCCAAATCCAAAAAATCCTTAGTTTTTGCTGAGCTCATCATAGAATTTCTGGTTGACGAAGATGTAGTCATTGAAGAAGACTCATTCCCAGATGAGCATATATTTTTTATTTCCACCAATGATCCTTGGTAAGGAGATATACTTGTCTATCTCCATACTTTGAAGTACCCTACATCCTTCTCGTGAGAAGAACGGTGCAAACTACGCGTACATGCCAAAAACTACCTCATTATTGGAGATACTTTATAGCGTAGGGTGGTAGATTCTATTTTGCGTCGATGTCTCACCCACGAAGAAGCAGAGACTGTCCTAAATGATGCCCATAGTGGAGCATGTGGGGGTGATTTATTTGGGTTAGCAATGACCCAAAATATCTTACGTGCTAGTTATTTCTGGCCCATGATCTTTAAAGATTGTGTGGAAGTCGTGAAGCGTTGTCATCCTTGTTAGCTTTACACCAAAAAGATGTGGTTGCATCTTGCTCCGTTGTTCCCTGTCATCTCAGTGGGCCCCTTCACGAAGTGGGGGATAGATTAGATGACGTGCAACCCAGTCTCGACTGGGAGACAGAAACATATCATTGTTGTTGTAGATTATTTCACGAAGTGGTAAGAGGCAATGCCCACCTATAAAGCTGACGACGAAACTGCATCATTTTTCGTTTTCAACCAAATTATCACACGGTTTGGTATTCCTAAAGAGATTGTCACTGACCATGGAAGTCAATTACAAAATAGTATGATGATTGAATTGACCATTATGCTAGGGTTTAGACAAGAGCATTCATCTTCTTTTTACCATCAAGCGAACGGCCAGGTCGAGGCTGTAAATAAAACCTTGAAGACTATTCTCAAGCGCACTATTAATGCAGCCCATTCCAATTGGCACATCATGCTATATCGTGCACTTTGGGATTATTGGACCAATGTGAAAACTACTACAGGGTTCTCTCCTTTCCAACTCGTTCATGGAGTGGAAGTGGTAACCCTGGTTGAATGTGAAATCTTGTCCTTAAATATTGCTATTCATGTGTTACCTCATACGACTGAGCTGGAAGAATGTTTGTTACACTTAGAACATCTAAATGAGCAGTGCAGAGATTCCCTGACAGCAAATGAGGCTCATAAAAATAGGGTCAAAAATAAATATGATAAATTGGTCAAACCTTGGATTTTTTTGAAGGGGAGTTGGTCTTGCTCTGGGATCAAGACAAAGAACCCCTGGGGGCAGGGAAGTTCAGGTCTATGTGGTTAGGACCTTATGTCATGTCAAAAGTTTTGAAGAAAGGTGCATATGAATTAATAGATTTCAAGGGGAATAAGCTGCCTGAGCCTAGAAATGGGCTCTACTTGAAAAAGTGCTATGCTTAGGCTTAGCGATTTTTCTTGTATTTTTATTGTATGTATTTTATGTACAATAGTTCATCGGTTTGTGTTCTTATACCATCTATTGGTTGTTAAAGATGTCTTCTGAGTGGTTCGTAGGTTTCATAGATGGTGCTAGTCGCCACACTTGTAGCCTGGCTTCAGCCACATGGGTCATTTACTCACCCTCATGATAGCTAGTTGCCTCTAGAGGTAGTTTCTTGGGTCCTGCTACTAATAATGTGGCCGAATACAGGGTTGTCATTGAGATTTTATGGGATGCTTTGTCACATGGAATCACCCAACTAGAAGTCAAACTTGACTCTCAACTGGTGGTTTCCTAGCTCAATTGAGCTTATCATGTGCGGAACCCTATTTTACTACGTTAGTTTATGCAAGTTAGGTTATTGGAAAGAAATTTTGAGTTTATTACATTCAATCATATTCCAAGAAATCAAAATTCATTAACTGATGCATATGCTAATTATATCTTGGATTGGCACTTAAAACATTTTTCATAAAAATATACAACATATACATTACAAAACACATGTAAATAAAACCAACAATATATATGTGTGTGTGTGTGTGTGTGTGTGAATATATGTCCATATAGATAGGTCGATTTTTTGATCCTCAAATCCAGTCATAACTATATAATATACAAAAAATGGATCGAATTCCATAAAATGCTCCCATGTCTAAGCTTGACCACCCTGGTCCCCCTAATCATCCTGATCACCCTGCTCTCGGGCTTCTTCAGCTTCCTCAGCTGCAGCAGCCTCAACGACGTCGATGTACACAAGCACTTCTCTAGCTACCCACCTCATAAGGCATATCTAGATAGGTGGTATACCAGCCACTAGCTCCTGCATAACGACAGGGATATGCTCAATATGCAAAGTAGGTACTCTTTGGGTAATCCTGGCCAGCTTCCCCTCAAGAACCCTAATCAAGCCATGATCTTCTCCTGCCATAGGACGCACATACATATGTGGATTCCCAATAAGGCGTACTGGTACAATATCTAAATTTTAACATTTTATAGGATTAAAAACTCTTATACATATGTATATATCTTTTATGACTAAAATTCATCAAAATTTAAAAACTTGAAAACAAAAATACCTGACACTCCCCATGCTCCTCCAGGAGGGAGGACAAGGTCGGTGTTGCCTTGGAAATCTATCCCAACATATGGAAACTAATCTAGTGCTGGTAGCTTTCACTCCCACCATAAGTAGAATTCATCACCGTATACACTCTGAACCAATCCACTGCCTCCCTAGTGGAGGAATATTTCTCCCCACCTACTCAGTCTAGGCTGATGGGGAGAACGAACTGGTAGTGGTACTGCAAGACTCAAACCAAGAACCCTCTCAAAGAAAAAGGCCACCAATATGCTCAAATAAGCAAAGTTTTTCTGTTGGCCTCTTTTACAATTAGAGAGTTGTTTCCTCATTATCGGGATTACTCCTGAACACTAGTCATATAGGGCTTCCTGCAAACATTCCACTGCAAGTCTTATTTGGTTTTGAGTTGCAAGGTGAAGTGATGATGAACCTGCAACCCTAACTATAGTACTTTCCAACACCTATAATGGCAAGTTGTGGATTTGAACAATAGGGATGCAAGTACCCCTCTTTTGAGTATCGGCCACACATTATGCATCAATGTAGTTCTGCACACTTAGAAGGTCACCGCCTCTACCAGTACCTTCCAAGTTAACCGAAACTCCTTGTCATGACAAACCAGAGATAAAGTAGATGTCTTCCAAGGTAATCTCTAGAAACTCACCTTGTAGGTCAAACATACCAAGATCATGATCCCAATAGTTTATCATAAACTCTAGTAGGTGAACATTAGATCACATAGGTGAGGTACAAAAGAATTTGAGCAACCCACTTTGCCGCAAAGCATTTATCGTGGGGGCACTTTGAAGAGCATCTTGGTCCATGTCTTCATGCTCCCTCTCCCTCCCCTCCAATACCATGTTTCAATTTGATAATAAGCCAAGGATCAAACATTAAATTCATAGAAAAAAACTTTGATTTTGGCCCTACATATCCTTTTCATACCTCACGTAGTGTACGCGACTGTCCTTCGGACAAGTCGCATATTGTACGCGACTTGCTTTTGGGAAACCCATGTACAAAACACATGTATGCAATTGTTGATATACCATACCCACATAGACAGTATGACTACTTTGAGAATGGTTGAAAACATCAATTTTTTTCCAAAAATTAAAATTTGCTTGGATGAAATGAAAGAGCATGGAAAGTAGTTTTATCTAGCACTTGCGGTTTTGAGAATTGTCCATCGAGTTGTCCACAATGAGAAATTGAAGGCAGCGGTAAAATTTGTCTATATTGGGTAAAAATGTCAAATGGTGAGTTTTGATTTCTATTTTGAACTATTTATAGAAATATTATTTTAAAAGTGGGTTTTATCCTATAGTTCATATTTTTTATAAAAATCAAACTAATACCATGTTTGTTTTTCTTCAATGTAACAGGTCTAAGGTCACTTGAAGTTGTTTTTCACTCATATAGGGTAGGATTTTGGTCATTCACATGCATTTTTGCATTCACACCTAATCCATCTTAACCCTGGAATTACCACTTTGACCGCGGACTATGGTTTTTTAATCATTAGTACCTTGTATATGCCATTGTTCTTTCATGGATAGGACTTCTTCACATGAGTATCTTATATTAGAACCCATTTATTGTTTTTTGGTACTCATGGCGCATTTGTCATAGGTTCAGGGGATTCTACTTAGCTATTTTTCATGCTAAATTTAGCCTCATTTTGGTCTCTTTTTACAAGCTATCCTTTTTTAAGATTCCCCACCCTTATGGAGTTTCTTTAGGCCCAGGTGTAACTCCTCAAAATAGACTTGACTGCCGAGTAAAATTTTCCATTCAAGCTCATTAAGAATATGTGAATGGGAATCCACATTGGTGGTAGGTTATCTCTTTCTTGGACCATGTGGAATAATATGAGAAAGGATCACTCTCTTTTCTATGCAATTGAGAAGAGTACTGTCAGGAATAGGTTTATCACTTTTCCGCACCTGAGGGACTAAATTTATAGAAAAGGAACACTCGGTATGAGCTTAGTTTTCTCTTTTTCGTGCTCTGGACCTAAACATGAAAAAGATTTCAAGTGTACTTTATTTCTTTGTCATGCTCTTTAAACAACAAGAACAAAACATCAAGTTTATTGTTGTAAGCCCCATTTCTTGTACTCAAATGGATCTTTTTGAGTGATCTTTCTTTCCTTCACATGCGTAAAACTCAAGCTATATGCTACTCTCAAAGGAGCATTACGTAAGTGGTAATTTAACCTTTTTTGGACCTCTCTAACTAAGTACGAAAAAGGATCACCTTTTCTTCTATGGAAGTTAAGAGAGTTCTTCTGTGGTATGTTTTATATTTTTCCAGCCTCAGGAGACTAAATTGGATGAAAAAGGACACCCCTGGAGTCTTCTTCAGAGTTTTCAAACTCTCTAAATATGAAAACACCAAGTGAGCATGTACTAGTTTGGGGTCATAAAATCCACGAATCGGTGACATTATCAAGCATTATTCCTTATTCTCTTCCAGCTTGTCAAAAATGAAGAGGGACTTGAGTTGACTTCCTTGGACTTGTTAAAATTTAACAAGAAAGATAATGAACTTAGTTTTCTTTTGATTCTCAGTTGGTGGCAACATGTCATCCTTGAACATAGCACTCTCTGTACTTTTTGATACTCATGTCTCAGTGTTCAGTTTCAGGTCAGCTATCACTTCGAGTTTCTTACTCCTCCACTTGTTCGTTATACCTTGGGAATATGATCATGTCTCCTACATGACAACTAAGTATAGTCATAGTATTTGCAAAGTTAAAAGTTTCCTTGGGTCATCTCTGTGTTGTGCTCACTGTTCAAGGATTTATCCCTGCATCTTATCTATATCCTGATCCCATCATTGTTCTATCTAATATTACTTGTGTCTCCCTTCCTTTATCCAGTTCCTAGTCACTCTTGTATTCTGTTGGAGGATCTATTGCCTTCCTCATCATAGTATGGTTTCTCATCAGCACTTCCTAACGAAGAAGACCTAGATTTTTTGACAATAGTACCGTAGGATTCACTTTCATTATTGGTGAATTCCTTTGCTTCAGTTGTCAATTTTCACCTATTTGGTTGACAATCTGTTGAATCCTATCCATGTTCAACTTTAACATATATATTCACATGGCCTGGATTGTACTGGTTCTTTTGGATTTTTTATGAATACCTTAGGTTCATAACCTAAGTTACGCAAGACTATGTTGTGTTCACTTACATAGTTTCCAGATCTTTGAAGATTCATCATTATTGTATATTGTGGCTTTGATCCACCTTTGTAATATACGTGGTCTTGAACCCATATCATATGATGTACTCAAATATTGTAAAGGAGTTAGTGTTCCAGTACATTGAACATGGCATCCTTAGATATGACTTTGTATATGAAATTACTATGTATTTGTTTCCGGTACTTCCTCTGCTCCATTGGACCTCTGAGTTCTCCAATATAATGATTATAATGTATTTCAGCCATTGCTTCCCTCTGACCTCACACATTAGGGGGTATCTGTTATCAACCCAAATAGCACTTCTTCGTCCGAGTGCCGAAATTCTTTATGTTGGGACATAAAAGGACAAATTAAGATTGAAGTTTGCCAAAGCACTATAGATGGGAATGACTTGGGATGCATTTACCCTTAAACCAGCTTGCTATATATTTTTTCTAAGTGTTGAGTTGCATACCCGACTATATTCATTGCAACTCACATACTGTACGTGACTATTTGCATTGCAACCCACGTACACCAGTGTACGCGGGTTTTATTCGAGCAACTCGCGTGTCATACATGGGTTTCCTATATTAATAGTCACGTACATCTTAGTTTGACTTTAAAAAATATAAAACACGATTATATGAGATTATTTTGGCCCTAATCCATAACTATCCCAACTATTTCAACCACCCCAACCTTTGAAACAACTCTATTTCCCAAAGTTTAAATAGAGACCTTGGGGTGGGTACTAATCAATCAATATTGGAGAGAAAAGTTATGCTGGTGGTATATCTTCAAAAATATTGGAGCAGCAGAAATTGGTGTCCTTTGGTTGCAGAGGAGCCCTTGTCTCAGAAGCTGGGTTGTACTCTTATCTCATTCACTGATTGTTAATAAAGAGAATTCTTCTTCCAACCTTGTGTTGAGTCTATTTCACGTATTGTGTTTCATTAGAGAAAATTTGGGGTCTAAAATGGGACTTATAAGAAAAAATGCCAACAATAAGTTCCTGTGAGTTGGAATTCAAGAACCAATAGAATTCCAATAAAATGAGTCAACCATAATGGTTGAATTGACATATTTTTCATAAAAAAAACTACTTTTTTTGTTCGTATTTTTGACATATCTTCCTGTGTTCTTACTCAAATTTCGATTGGGAGAGCTCATTGGATGTGGAATTTGATTTCGCATCCAACGGGGACCCACAATGCATACTTTTGATGGACCCCACTACCCCAAAAACAAGAAATACCTAAAAAAACATGATGATGACATCATCATCATGTTTTTCCAAGTATTTCTTATATTTGGGGTAGTGGGGTCCATCAAAAGTATGCAGTGTGGGTCCTCGTTGGATGTGGAATCAAATTACGCATCCAACGAGCTCCCCCATTTGAAATTTGAGTAAGAACAAAGGGAGATATGTCGAAAATACGAACACAAAAAGTAGTTTTTTTCTTTTTTCCTCCAAAATTAATAAATGTTATTTTATTATTTTAACTATTATTTTATTATTTTCCTTAGGAGGCCCATTTTAGACCTCAAAATTACTCTAATGAATGAATGTATTTGATTATATGTTTGATATATTGTTCATCTAACTTATGATATATACATGCATGAGATATTACTTGAAGGATTTGCTCTTTGCAAGTGAAAGAGGTGCATCCCTGGAAGCTTTGGAGAGATGAGGAGTGAGAGAATATCAAGCTTCGATCAACCATGGGTAATCAGGTAAGTCGAGACTTTATTCCTATTCCCTTTCCATTCTCTGGTAAGGCTGATTGTCTGCAAGTTAGTAGTAAATTGGTAACCCTAGACCCTAGGTTACAAGGGTGCTTACTCCTGAACAACAAAGCGGCAGTGTTGTCATTCTCAACTATTGTCAAAGAAATGCCATTTACTAATGTAGAAAAAGAACTTTCAGTTTCCTTATAAGATTTTCATTTTAACACCTTTCAGTTTCGTTGTAATATTTTCGTTTGAAAAAGGAAAGAGGTTCGCTTGTAACTTTTTTGCAGAAAAACAACTTTCAGTTTTGTTACAAGATTTTTGTTTTAACCACTTTCAGTTTTGTTGTAAGATATAACACAACGAATTAGATTGGGACACATCTAGGGCATATGTTTGACACATGTCCTATTTTAGGACCTAGCGTGTCTGTGTCTATGACATGGGCCCCCAATTGGACAAATCTTGTTTCCGAGATGTTGATAAATGAGCCAGTTGCAATTATAATTTACATGTGCGTATTTGTGAAGATTGTGGATTTTGATTCCTAGGCAATATAATGAATAATCAAGAGGAAATCAAAGCATTGTATCAAGGTATTCTCATATTGCAGGAGATTCAAGCTCAAGAGGTAATTGTATTTGGAAATTTGGCAATCATCATCAGTCAAATTAGAAAGAAGGGAAAAGTCTCATCTCCCCCACAACCAGAACAATAGCCAGGGTAAAGGGACAATTTGCTCTCTTCAACCAAATTTATTTTTACCATACTCTCAGAAATTGTAATGGAGAAGCAGACTCAATAGCCAATTGAGTAGTTGTATTAGCAAAAGGTGTGTTAATTAGAGGGGAGGAGCACCCCATTATGTTTTATATCCCATGAATTTTCAATCAAGGAGTATAACTAAGGTCATATTTGGCAAGAGCATGCATAAGGATAGGGGGAATAACACTAGAGAATGTGAAGGGAAGGGAATTTGCAGCACCAAATATTCAGTATCCTTTGCCTTGTTTCCAAATCTATGTTGTGTTATGTTAATTACAACTGAGGCGATGGGAGGTAGGAATGTAGGTGAGAAATATGTCCCAATTTAGAAATCTGCCTTCATGCGGATTGCAGCCTGAGACTAGTCTAGTTCAAGACATGTGGAGGACTGTAGAATTGATTCATGGAGGCACTATGAATTAATAAGGGCATGTCTGCTCCACAACTTCATTTGCACTTATCATGTTCAAAGTCTGGATTTGTTCTTTTGCAGTCAAAGGTTTGTTTGGTTATTTTTGTTTGTGGCCTTGTTTGGTGTTGCTCTTCCAAAAGAACTTGTTGGTTATTCTCGCTTCATCTAGTGCCAAGAGGAAGTTGGATTGAACGGTTCTATTCTATTCTATTATGTTTTATTCTAGATTCAGGTTGGTGCGGTTTATCAATTGGAGTCAGAGTATCATGGATGATCATGAACACAGAGGGTGTTGCACTTACTGTGAATGCAAGTGGAAGAGGGAGATAATAAGAGATTGAGTAAGAAATTAAATGGTTTTGAAACCTCTATTTGGTATTTAATGACATAATTGGGAAATTCATTGAAGCTTAGGAGACCAGGGTATGTATCTTGAAGAGCGCAATGGAAGCCAACTCCAGAAACCAAAATAAATGATTATCTTCACATGCACTACAACATAATCTTAGGTTTTGCTCACATCTCACAATCTTCAGTGAAGCGACCTTGAGTTTCAATGGGTTCAACATTAGAGGAATATAAAGAGGAATATATTGTCCAACAAGTAGGAAAAGAAACAACTAGCCATCCTTTTTAAGGTTCAATGAAGCAGAGAGATGCTGACATGCAGGAACCTCAAAGTGGGAATGAAGATGAGTAGCATATCTAGGTTTCATTTTCTATGCTTTGCTTTGTGTTATGGTGAGGTGGACAATTTTTTAGAGTATATAGCTGTAAGGTGTTTTGGTTTTCATACAGCTCGAAGAAAAAGGACTTAGGTTTTATTGATCAATTTAAGAGCAACCTTTTAGAGCAATTTGTGTACTATTTAACTTTGGAATGTGTGACCATAAGCTTCAACTAGTTGGCTTGTCCACAGTGCTTTTAATATTGATATCAAATTATAATTTATATGTTTCTATTAAAACAAAAGGAATGTGGATTTTACTGTCCACATAGTAATATGTAATGTATACAGCCAAACGGGAGGCTATTTTCAGAACTATATCAAAACTAGCTTCTGCTTGAGCTGGATTTTCAATTGTTCATGTCAAGATTTTGAAAACATGATTCAAATTCAATCTTTGTATCCTTTCTGAGAAAAGAAAAAACTGTGTCCATGCATATACAAAAACATACACATTTAGAGGGACGGACATGCATGCATGTTTATAGAAAAAGATATATGTATTTACTATTTGTAAGTGGTTTGTGCAGACATCCCAATACATGGTAAGAATGTGGGTCCCTAATAAGAAAGGAGTTATGTTTGATCCATGATATTTTCTAGGTCGAAATAAAATAAATAAAATGTGCATTAGATAGGCTAGCGAAAACAACACAACTACTCAGACTTACCAGGCAATGGCCGAAATTGCCCCCTAATATTTTTCCTTAACATAGATTAATTTTTCCAGACCATAAACTACAATACAGTTAGCAAAGCACATTCATAAGTGAAAACACTACAATTCATTTGTTAAATATTCAAAATTAAAGGTTAAGTCCTTAGAAATAGTAGCTTATTCTGATTTTATTTATGCTTTAGTAGCATTGAGGAAAAGAACATAAGTTGTATTATGTATACCCTTCTACCTATTGATTTTCTGATAAAAATATTTTACTGTAAATATATGACGTATTTTTCAAAAAAACAAAAGACTATAAAATTCATATGTAAAGCAATTTTAAGGAAGAGTGTAGAAAAACAAAGAAAACAGACCTAGACAAGCGAATCCAGCAGCAGAAGAAGTCAAGCCAGCTGCAATTGGGAAATTATTATACGAAGCAATATGCAAATGAAACCTCTGTCAATCCTCTTTTTTTATAAGAATTCCATTCATCTCATCCACTACATCACTTCCCCTGCTTCTTATTTCTCTCAAACAATTCGGATATCTCTCCCATCCAAGGGAAACCTCCTGTGATGACCCAAAAAATGAATTATGCATTTTCTCCTTATTTAAGGAATTTCAACCTCGGGAACATGCAATAAACCAAACAAAATAATTCCTTGAAAAAACATTTAATGCAATTTATATTTAGAGGTTGTTTAGCCTTTTATTTAATATTTTTTGAGTTTTTGGACTGTTTTTGGGGCTTGTAGGTTGATGAGTGTCGAAGAAAGTAAATAGTAGCTTGATCTTACAGTATGAAAAGTTTGCAAAACTTCATACTATTATTGAATTTCCATACAACAAAGGTCTATCCGTCCAAATCATACTATTATGCTCTATACTAAACAAAATTATCTAGATTCATGAAAAGCAGGGACCATCAAGCATTCTTTGAGATATCTATGTATATTATTTGAAGTTACACCTAGAACTGTTTAAATCATGCCATCAGTATGATAAAAAGGAGAAACTGGAAATTGCCATATCAACCTCCAAAGTTTTTATAGACACTGGCAATCACCATATCAACCTCCAAAGTTGTTATAGATGTTGGCTGGAGAAAATAAAAAGCATGAACATGAACAATAAACCCGAAATCTTCAACAATCTAGATACACATCTATAATCCATGTGGGTGATGTATCAAAGAAAGTATCAAACCTACTTGGTGCTCCTATCCCATGCTAGATATAAAGAATTGGAATCGTTGGCCTACAGGAGTTTTGGTTATCATATCAGCAAAGAAGAGAACAAATCGAAAGGGGAAAACATAAGGGACTTCATATGGGATTTTAGCAGCTCTAGTTTTAATCTAGATCAGCATAAACTTGCCTCATATCTCAATCCTTATGTATAAAGATATTTTTCTGCAGTATAAGTAGCATAGTGCAGTCTGGCTCTATAGAGTTTTTTAATTAGAAGTAGCAAAGTGCAGTTTGGATCTATAAGGTTTTTGGATCACTCTATCATGGACAGTGATTGTTGTGCTTTTGAAGTTTTGATTACATCCACACAACAATATTTGAACCCGAAATCCGACAACAGAATCCGACGTCATCTGAAATTTCGCATGGATGTGTTGGAAAGGAATCAATCTACAAAATGTTGACAACAAAATATTTCTATCGCCGTCGATTATCCGACACTTTCGAGTCAGAATTCTGACTCTTGTAGTGGCAGTTATCTGACTCTTCCATGCCGGATAGGCGTCGGATTTTCGACTCATGTAGTGGTGGTTATTTGACACTTCCCTGTTGGATCTTCGATGTCTATGAACCAAAAACAAGTTGGATATCTGACCCATAAGAGTCGGATATCTGACGGTTCGTATAGATTTTTTTTATAAGTTTTACATGATTTTAAATTTTATGGTCCCATACTTTCAACAGTAACTATGTTCAAGGCGTCGAATATCTGACGCATGGCCATTATAAATATAATTTTTTTTAAACATTTCTACATGTTTGTTGTGGAAGCAACGAACGATCGCAAAAATTATTTGTTCCTCGACGAACATTTTTAAGAATAGTTTTATTCTTCAACGGGCGGTTGTGGGAATTTTTTTTCATCGATAGACAGTTTGTCGGGAATTTTTTATTCTTCAACTTCTCTTCATTTGACAAAACCTTGATGCGTGGTTGATGCGTGGAACTTGATTTTTTAAGACAACCGGTTATATTTTAACAAATTTTATGACAAAATGTCAAATCGATTAAATATTCTGGATCCAAACGAAGACAACCGTCAATTGCTTGCTAGACTATGGGATGCAACAAAACGAAGGGGTGATGGAAAATGTTATTGTCCGTGTACTCAATGCAGGGGATTTAATAAAAGAAGAATATTGATCTGAACAGCCACAAAACATTGTAGGGAACATGGACATGCTAAGGGGGGGAATGAATATTGTCCATTTGTAGGTTTAGCATTATAAACATTATTATATTCGGTTTTTTTGGTAATTGTATGTATTTTTTTTCATATATTAATGTATATCTATTGATGTTTCCATGTATTTATATTAAAGGAAAGACACCCTATAGCATGTCGTCTAGAGGAAGTGCTTTCAGAACAAGTTCAGGATCAGGATCATGGAGCGTGTATGTTTAATGGAGAACAAGTGAATGATCATATTGAACAAGATGATCATGCCGATTATGTAATTGAAGATGATGGTACAAATACATTGATCTATGATTCATTTAACATTAGAATGGATGACGATGATGTTGATAATGAAAATTATGATGACTTTGATGATGTTCACGATATACCTCTTCTCGATAAGGAATATGAACCCCTTTGTGAACGCTCCAACACAAATCTTCTCTCTACTATATTGTTGATAATGAACTTGAAGGTTATGAATGGTATTTCAAACATTGCAATCACACGTATGCTAAGGTATCTAAAATAATCCATCACATATATAGGATCGTGATAAAGTTTATTTGCAGTCCTCTAATAATTTTATTGTTAACTCATTATTGATCATCGTATGGATGAAGCGTGATTCGTTAATATTATTTATTTATTACATTAACATTTTTTTCTTTTTTTTGTAGCTTGATAGCTGAAGATTATTCCGACGATGACACGATGAGAGTAACTGATGATGATGACGATGATGATATGGCCAATCCTTACAATGTTGACACAGATGATGATACAAATGGTGCATCATCTTCATCATCATTGTCATCATCATCATCATCTTCCTATGATGATGATGTGATAATCATCATCATCATCATCGAGATCATCATCATCATCATAATCATCATCATCATCATAATCATCATCATCATCATAATCATAATAATTATCTTCATCAGCATCATAATCATCGTCATCATCATCATCATCATTGTCATCATCAACATCATCATTGTCATCATCATCACCATTGTCATCGTCGGCATAAACATCATAATCATCACCATCATCATCAACATCATCATGATCAACTTCATCACCATCATCATCATCATCATCATCATCATCACCATCATGGTCACCATTATCATCACCATCATTGTCTTCATCAACATCATAATAATCACCATCATCATCAACATCATCATCATCAACTTCATCACCATCATCATCATCATCATCACCATCACCACCACCACCATCATCTTCATCATCATCGTCATCATCATCATCGTTGTCACGATCAACATCATCATCATCTTCATCATCATCATCATCATCATCATCGTTGTCACGATCAACATCATCATCATCATCATCATCAAGATGATCAGCATCATAATCATGCTCATCATCATAATCATAATCATCATCTTCATCAGCATCATAATCATCATCATCATCATTATTGTCATCGTCTTCATCAACATCATAATCATCACCATCATCATCATCATTGTTATCGTCGACATCAACATCATAATCTTCATCATCATCATAATCATCATAATCATTGTCGTCGTCGTCATCATCATCATCATCATCATTGTCATCGTCGACATCATCATTGTCATCGTCGGCCTCAACATCATAATCATCACCATCATCATCAACATCATCATCATCAACTTCATCACCATTATCGTCATCATCATCATCATCATCACTATCATCATCACCATCATGGTCACCATCATCATCACCATCATCATTAACCTCAACATCATAATCATCATCATCATCATCATCAATTTCATCACCATCATCGTCATCATCATCATCATCATCATCATCAACATCATCATCAACATCATCATCATCATCAACAACATTGTCATCATTGTCATCATCGACATGAACATCATAATCATAATCATCATAATAAAAATAAAAAACATATAATATAAAAAACATCATAATAAAAATAAACATATAATAAAAATAAAAATAAAAAATATATAATATATAATAAAAATAAAAAAAACATATAATATATAATAACAAATCACAAGTGTATTTGGACATTTCCGTGACTCCTTTTGGATAGTTCAGTTCAATTTGGAGGTTCTTGTGAATTTGGGAGTAGGTCCACTCGAGCACAGGGTTCAGCATTGGAGCTCACGGTTGATAATTGGAGGTCAGGGTTGAGAATTGGAGCTCATCGTTGATAATTGTAGCTCACGCTTGAGAATTGGAGCTGACGGTACAAATTTGGAGCACACGGTTTAGATTTTGGAGTTCCAGTTTCGGATTTGGAGCCCATGGCTCAACGGGTAAGCATCATGACCTCCTTTTTTTGGGAATGCTATGACAATGGTTTTTGGGCATCCTGTGACAATGGTTTTTGGGTGACAAGGGTTTTTTGTGAGCACTATGATTTTTACTCATTTGTGGGACAAGCTTGAATGTAGACAAAACCTTCCTCATTTAGTGGGTTATGAACTTGATGTTCATAACAAGCCTTCTTAACTTACAAATGAGAAACTCGTTGTTCAGGTCATGAAATTAGAATAGGGCTTCATGCCTCACCCCATCTCATATCCGTGACTCACTATTATAGTGATCATTCATTTTGTAGTGCATCTATAGTGTGTAGGATAAAAGACAACTAAAATGCCCCATTTTCCCGAGCGTATTTTTGATAAAACATGGTTAGATTTCTACTGGAGAAAGGTTATTTTCACAATTTTACAATTTCTGCAATTGAATGTGATTGTCTCTGAGTAAATCCATGATTTTAAAACAACCCAAATCGCTGGAATTGTGATTTAACCACTTTAAATTTCAATTTAGACCAAAATTGATTTGCCGGATTCCGGCGGATTGGGGGCGTTTATACTGCTCCCATCTATAGATGTAATTACACAATTTCTCTAGTTTTGCATAGACAGTCTTGATCAAATAAGTACTTCAAAGAGACTGATTATCTGGACCTATCGAACAGTTAAAATAAAACAAGGAAATTGGGGCCCCTAACTACAACTAGTAAAACCCCTCTTAAGGTAAGGAAGGTCAGACTATCTTATGGGAATAATAAAGGAATAAAGACTTCCAATGAGGAGGTCTTACTTCACAAGGAGGTATTAATTCACCAGACTAGTTCATCCTCATATTCAACCGGTAAGGTCAGATACTACAGGGAATAGAAGCCCTTAATATTTTAGAAGGAAAGAGAAATAATGGGTAGGGGTTGTTTCAATCTCAGGCAAGTCATAAGGAAGGAAAGGAAAGTAATAAATAAAGTAATAAGGGGGTGCCAATCACCCTCCCCACCACAGGGTACTCATTTTGGTGGTACCAATAAAGAGTAGGTCTTAAGGCAGAGAGCGGTACCATATCTAGGGAACGACCTTGGATCAATAAAAAATATACCATAGGGAACAGATCCTCTCAAAGCCAGGACCTTGAAAAACACACTAGTTCGGGGCCCAAAGTCTTGTTAATATCATTGTCAAAGAAAAACTGTCGATGAGGACAGAGTTCAAGAACTTTGTCCACATGAACTATATCTCACAAAAGATATGATTTAGGAATAAGTCCTTAGTTTTCAAGTGTGAACTAATTATTTTCCAACTATGAATTAATTATTTGAGATCATATTAGACTCCTTAAGGATATAGAGCCATTGGACTCGCTTATAATGAGTAATAGGTTTTAAATTTAAGTTATGAAAAACAATAATGAATCCAATAGCAATTTATTATAAAAGTAAAAGTACAGTATTTGGTTAGGAGATTTTTATTATGTTATTCATAGTAATAAATTGTTTGTATTAAATCTATCAAAAGAAAGATGTGGATGGTGTCTTTAATAGTTGGGAATATTATTTACATTTAAATGTAATTTGTTTATAATACTTATCATTATTCCATCGAGATGTTTCCTTTCAAGGTTGTGTATGTTAGGAATAGTTACAAAATAACATAGATTATTGTGTTTCCTTTCAAAGTGTTGCAAAACTGCGTTTCCAGAATTTTTGTAGCATTTTCCCCTATTTTACAGTGCAGGCCCTACAAAAGTTTCACCTTCAGAACTTTTGTGTAATTTTTGTTGTTTTTACACTATTGGCATTGCAACAGTTATGAAAACTGCATTTTTTGTGCAAAAACTTGTCTGGATGCTTTCAAACCTTTTCCAAGGCTCTAATACTAAAATTTAAGCATGTTATGGTCTAATTTCATCAAATTTATCTCTTGCCTCAATAAAAAGTTTTAGATTATCTGCACTGACCTCATATTTCAACATTTTCAACTCTTTCTTCATATTTTTTCATCTTCACCTATGTGCCATCTTTCCTAGACTTCTGTACAAATCAAAAGGGATGTCTAAAAATGTTTTTCCAATGAAATGTAACAACAATTTGAAGTGAAATTGATACTATGTCAAATATTCCTTCACATGTAAAAGAATTCCTTATGGCAAATAAAAGTTTCTCATATTTCTCTGACAGCCAAGCTTTGGGTATCCCACGAGTTAAATTTGATCCCTTGTGTTCTTCTTTAGAAAATCATCATAATTTATCAATTGAAACTTACCAGAAGTAGCGGAAGTATGACCCTCTAATGAGATCCATAATTTACTTAGACAAATACTAATTGCATAATACATATTTATTAAAAAAAACTTTACATGAATAATAAGTTTAACTCTAATTATGAAATGTGTTAGCCAAGAAACTACTAGCGCTCATAGCAATAACAATTACAGACATGTAACAACAATAAAGTAAACAATTTCAAGACTCTTGGTGAGTAACAACAATAGTTTCAATAAGTAGCAACAACAATATCAACAAGTAACAACACTAGTTTTAGCAATTAATAACAACATTTTCAGCGAGTAGCAACAACAACATAAATTAGTTTAAAACTACTAGTGAGTAATAGTAACAGCAATGACTAGTTCGAAACTAATCATTGCATTAGTTCGAAACTAATGCTTAATAAAAATATCCTAATACTATTATGGAAATTTATATAATATAAAATAACATATAATAAAAATAAAATACATATAATATAAAATAATAATAAAATACATATAATATATAATAATATATAATAAAAACTGACAAGTGTATTTGGACATTGTCGCGACTCGTTTCGTTTTGGACAGTTCAGTTCAATTTGGAGGTATTTGTGAATTTAGGAGTAGGTCCGGTAGACATGGAAGAAAACTCTGTTTACCCGTGGCAGCAAGAGCTCAACATCTTCTCCTCATAAAAAATTACTGGTATACTATCCCCGGACACAGTGCAGAACACGCTAGAAAATTAGACAGCTAGAACCGAGAGTAGGGTTTCGGTTTCTCCGCCAGATGAAGAGCTGCTAGGTGTGTTCGCAGCATGGCCATTTAACACGGCCTTAGGAGGAGGCCCATCCTCATTATTCCACTCCAGCTAACCTCTGATATTGACTAAATAAACTATTTCGATAATTGTACCTACATCTTCTTTAATGGGGCTTCAGCAAATCAAATTGGAGGTATAGGTTTTCATCTTTTGATCACCCAAGACCACTATTTTTGCTTCAAATTGGGTGTTGGTCTGAGTACAAACACTAGATTTGAACTACTTACTTTATGGACTCTCCTTTATTATGCTAAAGCCATGGTCCTTCCCACTCTGCACATTCATGGTGACTCCATAGCCATCATTAATTGGTTCAATAGAAGATCATAATTAACTTTACTTGCACTTGATGTTTGGTGTCAACGTATCTGTGATATGGAACCTTACTTCATCCAGCTAAAAGCAGTTCACATATTCAGAGAACAAAATACTAAGGCTGATAGCTTATCCAAAGAAGCATTAACCTTGGCCTCAGGACATTTTTAGTTTATTGAATTCATTGATGGTGAATGTACTGGTCAAGGCACTTTCTAGATTTTCTAGTCCTTAGCACTTGAGTCTTTTATGTGTTGTTGCTATTGACATACTTTGGATGATTGAGGTGGATGATCCCTTCATATTACTAATGTCTCTTATTTATTGCTTCTTTGGATTAGCTACTTCAGTATTAGACTTGAATTCTTAGTCTGTTGAAGGTTAGTGATGTGGATGTAGTCAAGATTCCTAGATTAGAGGTGTTACCTTTGAATGTTTGTCCAGTATTCCTATGAAGCTGATCAATTGTATTCCTTAGGGTTGCCTTAGGGTTGAGAATTAGTATGGGAAAACAAGTTAGCGTTGCCTTAGGGTTGAAAATTAATATGGGAAAACAAGCATCATCAAGACAAGCTAAAAGGAATAAATCAGCAAATATTACAAACTGATATAAATGTATTTCACTAGTAGAAAATGAGAAATTAATGACTAAAAAAATGACTAAAATCAGGCTATAAACGACTATTTTTAAGTCGGTGACTAATAGTAGCAAATTACCACTATCTTATAGCTAGTCGTATTTCACTAGTCATTAATAGCTTGACTTAGTAGTCACTGATTTAATCATTGATTTAGTCATTGATTTGGTCATTGATAGACAATGATTTAGTCATTGATAGACAATGCTTTAGTCATTGATAGTCAATGATTTAGTCATTGTTTTAGTCATTGATAGTTAATGATTTAGTCATTGATTTAGTCACGGATTTAGTCATTGATTTAGTCACTGAGTTAATCATTGATTTAGTCGTTGATTTATTCACTGATTGCAACCATTAATGACCAAATATATGACTAAATAAACTACTAGATGTTAACATATTAATGACTAAGCTAAATACGACTAAGATATGAGAAATTAGCTACTAATAGTCGTATATATGTGAATTTAGTCGTTTTTGTAGTCACAAATTTATGATAGATATCAATCTACAAACTACATAATTATTACTATTACAACTTACCAGTAACTAGTATTTATGAAAGTAGTCATTTACACATTGGAGAATTGTAAATAAGAAGGAGCTGCGTTGGATGATTTTTCAAATCTCGACGTTTCGATCCCTACTATGGGAAGGGTAAGGAAGCTGTTGTGTCCCCATTACACCAATCACAGCAGGCACGCCTCGCTCCAAATAAAACTGCACTTGGGCTTCTTGTGAATCCCTTGGTGCAAATGACATGGTCAAAACATTTCTCTTCAAAAGCTATGCACACCACACTACTACATTTTGACCAAAAATACGACGGCCGTATTGTCGGATTTTCAACACTTCCCTGTCGCATTTACGACACTATGATTTTTTTTAAGCGTCAGTGGATTTGCGTCGGTTATCCGACATCTTTCCAATCCGTTGGTTAAGCGACACCTCAGTTTACCATCGGTTAAATGTAAATCGTCAGTTATCCGACATCTAATTCATAATAAACTTTAAACGTAAGCATCGGTTAAGCGACTGTGGAGAAAACGTAAGCGTCGGTTAAGCAACAGCATGATCGTCGAAGAAAGCGATGGTATTGATTTTTTTTTTTTAAATCACCTATAGGCCGTCTCCTAACTGACAGCTATAAAACGTAAGCGTCGGTTAAGCGACAGCCATCGCTTAAGTGACGGTATTGAATTTTTTTTTTTTAAACCACCTACAGGCCATTGCTTAACCGACTGCTATAAGTGTTTTTTTTTTTTTAAATCACCTGCTTCCCAACATATCAAAAATTTATTATTTATATATGTATGTTTATTGCAGTTAAATAGTATGCAGTAAAATGAAATTTCATTTGGAAATATTCACACATTATAAAGGGTGAGTTAGAATACATGGAAGATTATATCATTGTAACCAAAAAGAAAAAATTATCTACAAAAGTGATAGACACTACTGACCAGATAAACTAAGAGGTCATTTCTGAATCAACTTCAAGCATTCACCCACTATAATGTGGTGTCTAATTAATCATAATCAGAGGGCATAAGATAAAGTAAAATCCATTCCTACCAGAATACAATTGTGTTAAAGCTCTCTACCTTGTTCCTGAAGAACATTCCTTAGCTTGGACATTTTCATTTGTGAATGGAGGTATGGCAGCTTTGTCACCCTTGTTTGCAAATTTATAGGTACCATTCTCCCTTGCATTTGAGCCCTTACCAGCACCAATATCTGAATAAAAGAAGACCACAAACTTATTAAAATATGTTTTTAAACAATATACAGTATATGCATCGATGCCTTGTTCTTTCCCACTTGTTTTGCTAGTCACACTCTCTACCTTGTATACATATTACATATGTCATTTCTAGTTAAGCATTTTCTATGATATACATGTAGTCTTTGCAATAAAAAGAATTATTTCATGTCATTGCCCTAGAACCTTGGGAAAGAAGAAAAAATATAGCATGTTTTAAAGTACTGCATTTTAAATAAATAACATGGGCACACAATAAGAAGCTACAACTTCTAAAATCTGGACAAATAAATTTAAATCAAAGTCTTGTGTATTGGTTTATTATAACAACCATGATTTTATTCAATGGTACTTTCACTATAAAAGAGTTGTCTGTGGAAAAATCATACCTTGTAAAATAGGACAATAGCTTTCTCTAACAGATCCATGGCCTATTAAAGATCCCCCCCTTCCACCTCGACCTTGAATTCCAGATCTGGGTCTGAATTCCATAGAGTTTTGAATTCTCGTGTTCTATACAAATAGAATGCATTATGAAGCATCCGATCTTTGAATGTAAAAGTGCATTAACCAAAATCATCACAAGCAAAACTATGATGAGACTTCCCTCTTAATATTAATGCAAATACAGCATAGCAAATCTATTCAACATACTAGACCAGAAAAGAGCAAAAATAGAATTCCTAACCCTATAAAGACATTTGCATTCATTAAATTACCACAATAATTACCCCCAAATAAATGATAACGGCTTCCAAATATGTTATTTCATATAAAAAACAAACAAAGGCATAGGAATTTTGTTGGGCTCTTAATGGTAAGTTACAAGAACAACACATGCCATGAAACCAACCTAAATTCTATCACCAGCAGGTTGGCTCCATATACAAGTGGGAGTGGACAGAAACAAGCACTACATAGTTTTTGACACAATAGGAAGCCCCTTGTTTGTGAATTTTTTGCAGAAGGTATCCAACTTGCCAGTCTTCCAGAAAATGAAAGTGAAGGGATGGGATAAAAGTGTTGCCACAAAATAAAAATGAAGGGAAGGTATAAAAGTGTAGCCATGGGTACAGATATAGTCCTAATATTTCATGTCAAGGTATTTTTGAGGGAGACAGAAAAGGAATACAAATGAACCATATAAAAAATGCCAGCATTATCTTGTAACACTTCTTCGAAAATCCATATATTGTATCTAGGTTATGTCATATAAAATTCATGTAATGGTCACTCTACAATCCTGTGCTATATATCAAAGGAAGCATCACATATCTGTTGTCATCGTCCAAGTTCTCTTTTCCCAATAGTAAAAGGTTTTCTCTTGAGAATCAATATTGCAAGAGGAGGTACAGAATGGCTAGTTGAGAAAATGATGCATGTAAGAAACATGCTAATGAGATAAAAGACAAAGGTCACAAAATAATGTGATGATAAACAATGAAGTTTGAACAGCACAAAAAGGATGACAGAACACATACCAGATATTGTATTTCAATAAATAATGGCATTGTTACTTTTTCAAGGAGAAACAGTAACACTCAATGGATGGGCTGTAATGCTCTGTCCTGTGAAGAATATGCAGTCAAAATTTTAGTGAACAAACCAGCTGAAACTAGTGTTTCTTCCTGTGTTTCGAAGTTGTGAATATAGGTGAGCAGTGCTAAGGAATTTGTTGTCAATATTGCGAGAAATAAGGCATGTTGCATTAAGTTAATTTCTGTGAATATATTCCTTACATGGGCCTGAGTCACAGCAGCAAAGGTGCACAGGGTTTCAAGGTTGATGTACATGCAAAGGATAGAAGCACTTATTATGGTGTTCATAAACAACATGTGCAGAACACTTCTTATGTATGGATAGACTCTAGAGTATATTGCAAAATAAGGGGGCACATTGGCTAGTGTAGCATGCAAAAGGAGCGCAGTAAAAACATAAACCTTTTCTTTTACCCATCTTTAAACAAACCATGCAGAAGTTGAGTTTAAGTTCTAGTTTTAGGTTCTGAGAACTTAAAACTTCAGTTAGTGTTGAGTTAGCAGCCAATTTTAGTGGGCATTTAACACTTTCAGTTAGCAGCCACCAGATCTATAATGATACTGAGAATTTAGTTTTTTTGTGGGGAAGCAAGTTTACTTATTTCTGTTGACAGCAGCAGTGTTCAATACCGACCTATCCAAAATAGGAAAATCATGCATAAAGGTCTTCAATAGGACCTATGTGCACAGCACACAATATTTAAATTTAAATTTAATATTTAGATATCCACTGACAAAAAATGGCCAATGGGACTGGAAAAAAGTACATGAATCCAATTTACAGGAGAAAAGTACAGGCCTGCCTGTGGCAGCATACTGAATCACATTAAAAATAAAAACTAGGAAAAATGACTCTGGAACCAACTTTTCAGCAGGATCAACAATGATAATTAAACAAAATAGTGACTCAATATGCCACAATGAATAACTTTCCTTCTCTTCTAGTAGGAAACTTACAAGGATGCATTTTCCAACTGTTTTGGTGGAAAATATTTGAAAATCATGGCAACTGCAACAAGATATCTGCTACTAGTCCTTGTCATGCTTTCTTCTAGGAATGAAAGAATGATAGGCTATAGCCAAATAGACAATAGGACACAAAGAAATGTGAATTTACTTACTATGCTCTATTACAATTAACCTCCAATTCATGATCTCTTCATGTTTGAACCAGTTATTAACTGCCTTCCATAAACCATCAGTGGAGTCCTGTGCAATGGCCAATAAAAAGTAACACAGTGTCACCACATCATGTTTGTGCTGCTGGCTTCTTTGGTTGTGGAAACAGCAGCTGAGCAAAGAGGAGTTCATTCCATGTATTAGGAACTCCTGGAAGACACCAATGTAGACAATCCTGAGAACCACCTTTTGATTTGAGAATGTATTTGGATATATGTGACTCGTCCCTCAACTTTGAAACCCCAGTGATATCTAAACATTCAACCCTTGTGCCCCGCACAGCACTCTCAACAGCTAGATCTCTAATATAGTGTTCAATATAAGCAAAGTCTAATATAAGCAGTACATAATCATTTTAAGCCCCTTCTCTTTTACATATTTGGCTTTAATTTATTTGTCCCTGCTCTTTTACATATTGTCCTCCTTTTGCATATATTTTGTGTAGTATAAGCAGTGTTCTTTCCAAAAAAATATTATCAAATATACTTTAATCTTATGTTTTGTTTTATTTAGAGAATGTGCCCTTACCCAGCTTGCATGTATGGATCTTATTATGCCTAATAATTATAGTTCCTGCAAAATGTGTGCATGTCTTTTATCAAGATTTCAACATTGCATGCGCCATGTCTACTCAAATAATTTCCTAAGTTATATCTTGACTGCAAAGATGCTCAAATAATTTGCAAGATACTTGTAACAGCTCTACTTTTGGGCTTTTCAAGCAATTAGACAAATGCAGGGCTCAAGTACTCCATGGAGTTTCTTTCAAAATAGGATGCAAACAAAAACTTTCTCATGATACAATGTGATACCTAAAGTGAAAGGCAAGCCTAGAAAGAGAATAATCTTGTAGATATGATGGCACATGTGTTGCAAAATTGAAATTAGTTAGCATTTCAGCTTTTCTTCAGCATCCCTACTGCTTGTGTTCTTCATTTTCTTTTCATTGCCAGATTCTTAGGAGCTGGATTCAAAACAAATGCAATTCGCATTCACACAATCTTTCGAGCTTTCGTGTTACAAGATAAAAATGCACATAGATGAAGGTTACAAATGGAGATGTAGTGGAGAGTCGGTAAATATCAAATGCATAACAGTTTTTGAACTCATCTCAAATTGGGTCCACTATATTTTGGTTGATGCACATCAAATTAGCTCCATGTGTGCTTCTCTATCTCTAAGACTATGGGAATAATATCTGTCACATGATATAAATTGCACGACATAGCATTTTAGAGATTTAGGGCCAGCATGGCTTCAATGAGATCAAATATAGTTGAAGATATCTTCCAACAGAAAGAACATTACAAATGCCAATAACATCAACTTTTTGCACAAAAAACTAGTGACATAAGAAGCCCGTTTTCAGTGCTGTACAAAATTTACTGCAGATCAGTTGAAGACTCTAAGGTTGTACTTGTACCTAAAACAAATAAAGCTTGTGACTACTCTTAAACAAAATTTTCTAAAAGGTATTTGAAAATTAAAAAAAATCCTACAACAAATAAAGCCTACTAATTTTATTATTATTAACCTTTCAGCTGTTAACATGTGTGATGGAATGCTCACCTTTTTGGGGTTTGGTCTGTTAGAGCATTCACTTTAGGAGTCTCACTAGTGGCCCTTATATCATCTTTCACTTAATTTTCATGGAGCATTCATTTTGGAGACTCATTTTATGCCTTACATGATGGAACGTCCACCTTTTGAGGGTTTGTAGCACACCTTTTTGATGGGTAATAGTTGGACATTTTGGAGCATTGTTGCACATGATCACATGCTTATGTGATGGAGCATTCCACCATTTGGAGGTTCCTTGTTGATGTGTGATGCTTAGTTGGAGCTAGCGTTCACTCTAGAGGAGATCTACATGTCATATCTTGCCATATTTGGAGGAGCATCCATCCCTTGGAGGCCTTATCTATGGGGGCATTCACTTTGGAGAGGATCCACTCATCATTTATGCCATTTAGGAGATAGCATGCAGCTTTGGAGGACTCTTGGCACACTTTTTAAGGATTTCTTGGAGGGAGTTCAAAATTGGAGTATCTCTTCCACACTTGGCATGCTTTCTTTGGCTTAGCGTTCACTCTTAGAGGTGATCTATGTACATTTTGAGGTCATTTCGTATATGAGGAGACCTACGGTGTGATCTAGGATTCCTTCATCACTCATTGGACCACTTTTCTTTGGGAGCACTACTTTTGAAACTATGTTTGGGAGTAGTGCAAAGAGGAACACATGCTAGTTTGAGTTGTAACAAGAGTAATGCAAAGAGGAACAACATTCATTCTTCCACTTTGTTGTAAGACCTAGGCCATTACAATTTCAACAAATGTAAACTCTTGCAAGCTTAGACATCTGAAGCATGTGACTATCTTGTTAAAAAATTGAAGCCATAAAGTATGGTTCATCCATCCATTGTAATAGCCCTCATTGATATCCATAATGATCTATCAGTAGATATGTTTCTTCTAAAGTGGATTAAAGAGAATTTTTATAGGATATTTTTGTAAGAAAATCAAATCAAATCCAATTATATTGATGTCTACAAATGACCAAACTAGGTCAATGGGACTGGAAAGTAAAACCTACCAAAATGAGCGATAGGAGAGTGCATAAGTCATCGCCAAATAATAGTAAAGAGAAACTCAAGCTAAAAGAATAAGAAGAAAACCCCAGATATCATAGGGATCCGGCTATAAATACAGTCTCAAAGTAGTAGATTCTAGAGAATTCAAAGGATTCTAGAAAACGTTAAAGTTTCTTATATAATCCAAAGTTATTCACTGGGTATTGAAATATGGCATAAAAATCGGCAGCAGTTACCAGAGAGGACAATGAGAAACTACTATGTCAAACACCTTCACTAGAGAAATATCCTAAGCAAAACTGAAGAAACTGACTAGACTCTACATGGTTCTCCTTCATTCTTCCAACAACTCTGACTAAACTGCAATCATCTTCAAGGTATGAAATG
>LPNX010367373.1:622293-675600 GCA_001517045.1 Pseudotsuga menziesii
GCAGTCACTCCAAAGGTAGATTTTTGCATTGAATCAATTCAAATGCTAAATCCTAATTGACACAGCCATGACCAGCACTGAAGACTGTAATGGGGAAATAACAATTCCATGACAAATGATGGTCTACTATTTGTTAATGGCACACTTAAGGGACTCAAAACTCTAGTTAGGCCAGAAAGAGTTTTTTATCTACTAGAATTCACTCCTACATTAAGTATGCTCAGACTCTTTTAGGGACCTACTCACCGAGGAGAGATTCGCCTTGCTGTACCCTCCATTAATCCTACCCATCCCTTTAATATTGAGATTCCAGGAGAAGAGTGACTCGCTAGTATATTTACTTTGACGAGCTTGGGGGAAACCTATACTTTCTCCTTACAACCCGTGCAAAGTCATAGTAGTATCCACCCTTTTTTTAGGTTGCAAACTATCGAAACCCTTTACCTTCTACTGGCGACAAGAGGCAAAGATGTTTTGCGAAATTTTACAGTACTAAAAATTTACTCACTAAAAATTTAATTATCCCAGGGTCCCCATTAACACCAGTTGAAGGAGCTTTATTCCCAGCATCATCAGTTGATCGGTTGAAATGAATTATTTGAATCATCAGTTGAAGCATGGAACCAACATCAATTGAATAAGGAGCTACCCGAGCAGCTGCATACCCAATAGCACTAAGCCAAATTGTTCTACGTTACCTTTTATTGATTCCATTTGAACAGGAAGGTGATGATTCTATGTGTTTCACCAGTTCGATGTTGACAGGAGCTATTCTATTTTCATTAACATTTTATAATACACCATGCCTAGGAGGTAGTAGGCATTTGTGTTTACTCACTAAAAATTTAATTCTCCAAAATCATGATGGATGGAAACTCTCTGGTGAGGGGCTGGATAGGGCTTTTATCCAACATTCACTAAAAATTTATCAATTCACAGTACTTACCAGGGATTTTGTAAGAAAAGAAGTTGGTGTTGATGCCAGAGTTGCAGAATTCACGGCCCGCCTCTTCAAAAGTCTCGAGGTTCTCTCCAATGTTGCTTTATCCATGGCAGCTATGGAAATTGAATAGAGAAATTGTGAAATCAACCGTGGTTAATATCGATCCCAAACTCCTCAACGGTATGACCAATATCCATATCCAAAACCCGCCAAACACTCCAATGTTTGGCACGAACCCTCCAATGTTTGGCGCGAACGGTTAGGCCATTTGACAAGAAGTAGCAGGTTGAGCAACAATCTAACTTGTTGTAATTAAAGGATGGTAAGGAAAATCGGAATGCCCTTGTTGCTGTAGAGGTTGGGTCAAGATCGTTCGACCATGAAAATAAAATATTTGTGTGTTTTCATATATATTTTTTTATTTTTATTATTTAATTTGGATAATGGTTTTTTTTCAGTTTTTTTAGGTATATATATATATATATATATATATATATATGTATATATTTTTATTTTTTTTCATAAATTATGTTTATAGTAGTTTGGTTTGTTTTATTTTTTTATTTGTTTATATAAGTTATATAGATTTGTTTTTTTTTAAATTATTTTATTATATAAAAAAAAAATTAGTTTTTTTTATATTTTTTGTTTTACTGTGTGGAATAGGTTAAATGAACAATGAATCAGGTAAGTAGTAATGTCTAGTAGAGAGGTGGGATGTGGGACTAGGTAAAGACTATGGGGCAGGTAGTAATCCTGTGTATGGTAGGCTTGTTGTAATGGTTGGTCTTCTAGTAGTATGGTATACTGGGTAAAGCCAATTGGTATGGGGTAGACTACCCAGCCAATTATTATAATCTACTAGCCCATTCCTAGTTGGGTGTAAGCCACGCATATCAAATCGATATTCTAATTCTATTTAATTGAAGGTTTCTTTCACTCCTGCCATGTAATATTGTACCGTACTTCCCCAATGAGTTCTCTCAACATCTATACTCCCCAATTCCTCTAGTTTAATGGTTCACTCCGAGCAATCAATCTACTAACACCATCTTGGTAAAGAGACTAGCTATTCCTTGTAGAATAACTTCCTTTCTACCGTGAACCAATTGGCTCTTGGCTGCACTACCTTCTGAATCTACTTGTCAAGGAATTTCATTTGAAAGCAAAACCAGGAAACAAGGCAAAATGGGACCTATATCAACTAACTGGTTATCTCCTTCTCAAAGAAAGTAATATATAAGAAAAGAGGTTGAACAATAAAAAATGGTAAAGAAAGTTACTAGTATAAATAATATGTATAAAGGCAAGTTCCCCGTTTGAAATAGGCACCCGGAGATAAAACTGATCATGACACCAAGGTTTGTAGGAATCGCCCTCAATAAAAATATTCTAACGAATATTTCCTTTCATAAGAAGGCATCGACTCATATATCAACTCTGTGATCGACTGCATGGAGTAGCATAATGAGAATCAGCATCGACTAATCTTTACGCATACTTGGATTGATTAACAGCATCACCACCTTATCACATTGACTTATACATGAAGTACAAATATCGAGTGTATCAACTCTTGGGATCGACAAGAACTTGTGAGCATTGTTGAAAAATGGATGTAGGTTTCTGGATATAACACAAATCATAAATGACACCCTCTGACATTATGCAATATACACCCACCATATCCATATTACTTGGAATTAAAATTTGGGTTTAGAAACCACTTTTATTAAAGTTCAAATTCTAGAAAAATTAAGAAAAAATTAACAGCAACTTATAGAAATAGCTAAACATAAAAAATACGTCATTAATTTTTTACCAAAATTAAAACATCACTTCCTCTCACATATGGCAAATTAGTATGCATTTAGGAGGTACTCACGCCTCTCACACCTGGCAAATTAGTACTAGCTCTTTCTTTGACAATTGGGTTTATATGCTCCAAAGCACTACAGACCTCTCTTCTCCCAAAGTTGTAATGTTGCTTACCAAGGTTACTCTAGATCTTTTACTAAGAATAAATGATGCAGGGTAATCACACTTAAATTGCAACGTGGCCATTCGAAAATTAAGATTCTAAATTTTACAAAAGGGAGTGGGTTTCCCTTAATTGAATATTCTCCACATGTTTAGGTTAGTGGTAATCAATTTAGTGAACTAGTTCTGGAAAGAATCGAGTTAGCTTTGCTGTCAATGGAAGATTTAAGTTAGAAATAGGATAGAATGCAGTTGAATTCATTTAGGATATCTTGTGAAGCTGTCAGATTGTTAGCATAAATTTAGGAATTAACTTTCTAATTATATATTTAGTTTCCTTCTCCTTTTGTATATATTCTGAATTAGTCTGTTAAAAGGTTGGATTCTTCGAGAAATGGAAGGCTTATTTCCATATGAGATTGTTGTAATCCCCAAAGTTAATCAATGAGTCTTACAATTCCTGGGGGCTGCTCACGAATCTTACAAATATAACAATATTAAGCAGATTACGCAGTTTTAGTATTTGGGAAAGCATTATACTTTACTACAAAAAAAGAGGTGCAACAGCAGGTAAAGACTTGCACAACTCCTCTCGTAAGTGTTTCTGGAAGGGGTCTCGTAGGGAAAGTAAAGAGTCCAGGCCCCTCCCTTGAACCTTGAAGCGAGGAAATTCTTAGATATTATAACCTTTAGTCTGAAATCCTATACACAACATTTTTGGTCTACCAACCCTTGAATTGCTAGTTCCTGAGTTTTATCTGTAAACATAGCAATATTATTATGAACCTGGGAAGGTCTGACCTATTTTCAGAGCTGCAACTTGTGAAAATCACAGGATATCCAATAATAGATTTGATCCTTATGGCCTATTATAGTGCATCTGCAGGTGTAACATTCTTCTGTTACTGTAATGGAATTATGATCTAGCCATTTCATCTCCACCACATCCAAAACAAAGAAAAAAAACATGAATAGAAAAAAAACACAATAGATAATCAAGAAAAACACAGAACAAACCTGAAGGTCTAAACATTGATGTCATTCTGAAGGTAGTGGAGACCCAACGTGAAGCTCAATACCAGTATTTGTCAGTTTCAATTTCTGTCCACCGACACCAATCTCATCACCATGTTTAGAATTGCCTAAATTCTAATTCCATTTACTCTTCTTAGATGTGTCTTCAAGCATCTTCTTAGATTCAGAAAAATTACTTGTAAATCTAGTCCTCTTAGCCTAAGTATTCAACACAGTAGGTCCGCGTCAGAATTGAACTCCATGTACAGGTGCCTGAAGGATAAAGAAAGAAAAAAATTCTTTAGGAGCCCAACCCTTTTCAACCAACAATCATATATAACTCAGTGACTGCAACTTGGTGAGACCTCTGGCCCAATCAGTTATCATGACCTTTGATTTTCCAAAAATAGAAAGCTAGAGAATTATTTTTTTTTACGAACCATAAAAGCCCCCATAAGGCTAAAAGTTCATGCAATTGCTTTGTTGGATCTCTGAAGATCAAGGTGCATGGCACTAATATTACTAATAGAAGGTAGACAACTTATAAAAATTACGCTTCATTGCCAAATTTGTAATTTTTCATGACACAATTAAAAATGATTAACATAAATGACTAATTCATATTCTTCTAGCTAGTCATTTTTTATGTCGTGACTAAATTAGTCATTTATTTTAGTCATTTTTAACTCAGTCACTTATTATCTGGTCATATTTGTTAACTGGTGACTAAATTAGTCATTAATTTTAGTCGTTTATAGTTGAGTCAATCAAAATTGCTCATATTTAGTAGTAAATCACTTGGAAAACCTGTGGTGACTAGAATTTTTAGTCACCTAGTAGCTAATTCCTCATTGTGTACTAGTGTTTAACGTGCCAAGTAGCCAAATCTGGAAATGTCCGCTCTTCACCACCACTGGGAAATATTCCTCTAAAGTGATGGCTTATGCACTTGAGAGTAGCACAGAGGTTAAAACATCCACTCTAAAACTAAAATCATCTACAACATCACAAAATCATTCATGGGAAAACTAAAAACCACTTAAAGGAGATATGTTCTTTGAAGGAGATAGTCCATTAAAGGAGAACCTCGAGGTTTTGTATAGACATATATTGGCATAAATTGTAGTGTTATATGTGATGTATATGCATAACATATCCTCTCAAGCTTGACAATGTTGAAAGGCTAAAGTACAATGGCCACAAGCATACATTTGAAGCTTATGAAGCCTACCCAATTCATGTTAGCAAAAGGCAATGCAAGGAATAAGTTAGAATGGAGACTTGTATGTAACCAAAAGAGGGGCATACATTAGAATTTTTAGGGCTACCAAATGCCCACACCTATTAACCAAACTCATTCTTGAGAATCTTTTTATTTAACAAGTTATTGGCTTACAAGTATTTCCAAGTTTTTTTTCTTATAAGTCTTTCCACGTTTTTTTGCTGGTATTTTGCTATGCTTATGCCAAAAAAAATTTTGGACATGGTGCAGGTAGAACCAAACAGGTATTTGTCAGACCTGTCTTCCTCTAGCGAAGGGAGTTTGGGAAGGCTAGAAGAAAGTGAGACATCCAGTAGGTCTACATGGGCTAGATCAACTAGATGTCAGAAGATCAGAAGAAAATTCGACAAATGCATGAATTTCTTTCTCCAAGGAGGGGGGTCATGTTCCTAAGATGATGAGATAGTGGGAGACATCGACATGCCCTTAAGGTACCAACACCTAGTAAAACAATGGGTGCCTAGCGATCTTCTAAAAGTAAACACTGATTTTTGTGTGAATGAGAGGATATATAGAATTGCACCATCCTCATTGCATGGATTGGGCTTGTTTTGCATGGACGGCATAAAGGTTGGATATGGTAGATGTATAGAATTGATGGAGTATGTTGGACCCTGTTACAACTACAGTGATTGGATGTTCTTGGTCCAATATACACGAAGTATGCGTAGATATGGGTTGTCAGTGAATTATCTACAACTGAAAGACAAAGCTCAAAATAAAGGAGCAACGATGTACATGGACGAAAGGCCAAAAACAAGTAGTAATATTGTGGGGTTTATAAACAGTACACAACTAGGGTCTACATTAAAGCAACCCAACTACATATTCGAGTCACGTGAAGGAAACCGTGTCTTTGTATGTGCAATTAAATCAATAGCTGCTAGCGAAGAACTGCTTATTGATTACAATTTGAACTGTATAGATACAAATAATGTTAGTATGGTTGTGGTACAACAAACAATTTATAAGTCCTTTTATTAATTATTTTAACATCTATAGGAATTTTTGTTAGCATATAATTGAAATTATCTACTTAATTTCATGTTTCCTTATGTAACTTTTAGTATGTTTTTGATGTAAGGTTCTCTCAGGGGCACCTCCATCTCCATAGATGTTTGTCGACCCGAGTCAAGGCAGCAGGTATACATCAATATTTCCAATGTAATATTAAATTTTAGGATGGACATACAGATACGTTGTTATGTATTTTAATTAGTATATTAGGTTCGTTTATATAATATTATCGATTTTCCATGTAGAGTGTTGATCAAGGAAGCCAACCGGCTATTGATCAACCGACTACAGCATCAGGGAAACAGCCAAACATGAATGTAATTCTCCATTTCAAATACTTTAAAATCATAAACATGTATATCGTGACGCATTATGTTTATTTTGTTATGTATTATTTCATTTTTATGGTTGCGTTCATGATGGTAATGTTGTCTACCTTTTTTGCAGATTGATCAGGGAAACTCCCCTGCTGTTGATCGGACGACTGGAGACTCGAGGAAACCATTTAACCTAAATGTAATTCCACATTCTAAATACTTCAAAAATGTACACATATAAAACATGTAGCATAGTGTTTATTTTTGTTTTGGTTCTTTATTTGTTAGCTTATACATATTGCGTTCATTGTGATAATGTTCTCTACTTTTTTTATAGGTGGCTGATCGAGGTAATCCCCATCTATTGATCAGACCACGCCCTCGGCTAGGCATCAGGTACTCCTAGATGTAATCCCTAATATAATTATTTGTGCAAACTATATTTTCAAAGTCTAAGCAATTTTTTATATATTTCAATTGCAAATAGGGGATTTTGTTTATGAAACAACATCTCAAAACTCTTTACAGAATGAGGTCTCTCGGTTAATGAGAGATAGTGAAATTAGAGAGTGTGTATATCCATTCAGGGTGCTACAAAGGACAAGGGAAAAAAAAAATTGAGGAACTGGTTCATCTGACATTGGCAGTTCCACTAACAAAAGGGCTCAAAGAAAGGCTTCAATTGTTGTTACAGCAATGTAAACAATTGGACATAAGTTATCGAATAAAAACGAAAATTCATTATAAAAAATTTATAATATTTTATTTTATATGCTGTTGAACTTATAATACAATGGGTTTAATTTACAACATGCTATGGAGATTATCAGTGGTGTTCAAGGCAATGTTGGTCCCAGTGACCAAACCACTCCATGTACACCACATAATACTCCCATATTGTCCACTGAACAATCGACAACATGCTCCACGACGTCGTCGAGGGCAGTGGAGGGTGAAGCCGATGGTGCCCCACCCACAACAGATGCTGTAGAAGAAGGGGTGGATGCAGGGCTAGATAGAGATGTGGAAGCATTTCCCGTATCTTCTCGTGTGACTAGAACTGGTTCAATAAAGTGTACATTTTTGGTGAATGAAGAATTGGTTCCAATAAAGATAGAGAGGATTCCACGTCATTATAGATTGCTCAATTTTTTTTTTATAATTTGTGTCTAATATACCGATAATATTTTCTAATGTTCACTAATGATGGCAATAATGTTTTGCAGGAACTGATATATTTTATAAACATCTATATGATTTGGCCTTGGAAATCTTTGGGCCCACCACCCGCACAATGTGGAACAAGTAACCAAAAGCTTTAAAGGATGATCTCACTAATCGCTTGGTTAGTCTGTTCAGAAAATATACCTTTGATACATCGAAGGTACTACAGAAGGCTGAAAAACATCTAAAGATTGTCTGAGATGAATATAGGGTTCACCTAGAAAAGAACCCTAGTTATGAGCGCCCTCCAATGATTCCATCAATGGAGTGGAAATCCCTTGTGGAAGATGGAAAAGAGAAGGGCCTAAGAAAATCAGGAAAGATACCACCAGGTGGAACAGGGAGGTATGCAATTCATTCCAAAATGTAGTGGTAAGCCTTATTATTACTAGTTTTTATATCAATTTTGGTACATAGACTAATGTATTTAAAAACTTAATTAGGCTCTCGGACACATATAAGGCCACAAAGGCAAGAATTGAAAAAATTGTCCAACACAAGCTTGGGCCTGGTGGTTACTCCAACTTGGCGGCCCGATATGTAAGTATCGCAAAACCCAAATCCGCATCCAAATATCATACAGATTATTATTTTTCTTTTGTTCTGACAAAAGGCTTTAAAATTAATGACATCATGCAAATATGAAGGCCGACCGGTTCAAAGAATAGCCCAGTGCGGATTACATGAAGCTTGGCTTCGAACATGGCTTTGATGCCGTTGTTGAACGCTGGAGAAGCTTGTCTGTGAATACTGCATGATATTCTGCTGATCCATCTGGTGCCCAGGTATGTGAAAACTGTATAGTTTAATGAAATTTTATTAACGTTCATGCAATTTGTTCCTTATAAATAAACTAACGTAAATTATTTATTCCTTTTTGTGCAGGAAAGTAACGATCCCGTTCATGTCGAGGATGAAGTACATGACCAACCAAATGAAGATCACGCTTCTCATCCTCGTAATGAATTTATTAATGTGCTACTGTTTTTTATAGACCATTGAAGATGATGAACATTAATTCTAATTCTACACAATTCAACTACATAGCATGTAGTTGCAGATCATAACACAGAACAGATTGGGCCAGTAGGAGATAATGTTGAACATGTTGATGTGCACATGGTAGGTAAAAACATACATTCATAATGATTTTTTAATGAATTACTCATATTTATCAAAATATAAATATATTAATGAAAGTTTTTTACATTATTGCAGAAATTCATCGCCCCTCGCCTGAAGTTCAACCTTCTGAGTAGACTAGTAGGGATACCGATGATCAGATTCCTGAAGATGTGACTCTAACTAAATATTTAAAGAGAAAAAAGTAAAAAGGAAGCGACTAAACAAATTTTCAATAATTCTTATTTATAAAAAAAAAATTAATGCTTTTTCCTCGGTTTTATGAAGGAATGCTTTACTGAATTGTTTACTGATATTTTTTTTTCTGCCATTGACTAAATTAATGTTTTAATGAATGAGTTAATGAATGGTTTAATGAATGTTATAAAGAATGATTTAATGAAAGCATTTTTCAACTATTGAGTGAAATAATTTGCATTGTAGATGCATTGTTATTTGCATTGTGAAATAGTGAAACAAAGTGTTATTTGCAAGTGTAGGCATTGGGTTTGGGGAGTTGAGAGTGATGTGAGGGGGGAGAGGGGCCATAAGAGCTTCCACCTTCACATGGTTGGTCCTGTTTAGTATAGAATATTAAATTATTCTTGAAACAGAGAGGAGATCAATGAATGGTAAGGAAGAATACATTAAAAAACATCTATTTCTATATTTTTACTATGTAATTTTCACTATTGCTATTTGACTCCTCCATTGGAACTTGTTGCAGATAGCGTTGAGAACATTTCCATAGTTCAGAGGCAAGAAATGGAGTTTTGATTAAATCAATGGCCTTATATACATAGTATTTTTGGTTATCCATGTTTTATCAGGTGATATATTCTTACTAATTATAATTTTTTGCTTACATAATTTACGTTAGATCATTATATTTTAAATTCCTTCATTAGATTAAGCAATTGAGTGTCATTTAATGTTGCTTGAGGATTTTAAAGAACTCAGTTACTTGAATTGAATCAGTAAATGATAGATGTTATATAACATGTTTATATAAATGGTTGGGCATGATAGCTTCAGAGATAGATTGTTTGAATACTTGGTCAATTGTAGCAGGATGCATTTATTTTCGCAACACACTCATGTCTTCATTTTATGTTTTGAAGATGCTTTTGAACAAATAATGGCTTGTTTCTACATCATAAGTCCACATTCAATGTTTTCAAGATGCTTTTGAACAAAGAATGGCTTGTCTCTACATCATAAGTCCACATTCAACAACCTTTGCAGCAAGAGTTTTTATATACCGAAAAACTAACATTCATTATTTACTTGTTTATGGATTTTGCAATCCTACAGATGCAAGATGTGGACAATGGTACACTGTTAAAGTGGACTCTTCAAAGGTTACCTTGGAAAATAGGGCAGATATTCTTCAACAAGCTGAAGTTTGTGTGTGTGCTTTTGATATAGAGACAACCAAGCTTCCTTTCAAGTTCCCTAATGCTGAATATGACATGATAATGATGATTTCACACTAGGTGGATGGGCAAGGCTATCTTATTAAAAATCGAGAGGTAAAAACACTTGATGATTGTTTTATGCCCATTGGTCAGCCTATCCTTTGTTTTGGGATTTCTTTCAACTATATTTTGGGATTTTTATTGTTTGCAGATTGATGTTGCATTGATTGTTATGAACATCATTGCTCTTCTTTAGTTTTCCAATTCCTTTTCGTTTGTTTCCTGAGTGTGTAGGGGTGGGGCATTAAAGACTTGGAGTACACTCCAAAACCATAATTTGAATGAAATTTCAAGGTAGCAAATGTGCCAAATGAAGTATATCTGCCATTTACTATTTACCCTAAGACTATAATTCTGAAAACAAGTATTGATCCCCTCGAAGTTTGCTATGCTTTCCAGATAAATCTTCTTAGGCATTGGTTCAATCACATGCAAGAATTGAAGCCTATGATTTATGTCACGTATAATGGAGATTTATTTGATTGACCTTTCGTCGAACAACAGGCTAAGCACCATGGAATGAAAATGAGTGATGTATGTTAATTTTTTATCTAATATGCTGGCATCATATGCTTGCTGACTGTTGCTGGATTTTCGCTCAATTCTATGTTTAATTGGAAAAGGAGTTTATATTTAGTGTATTAGAATGAATGTATTGATCCACAAAGTGGACATCTCAGGGCCCCAATGTATACTGTGTTCTTGAATCCTTTAGATGTTTTTCTCTACCTCTTAAAATTCCTGCATTGTTTTGCAACCAAGGATAGGTTTTTTACCATCATTATAAATTTTGACCCCTCTATTATCTAGCCACTTCATTTAGCAAGAACAATCTGTGCTTACCTTGGTTGTTTGGAATTTGCAAGAGTAAAGTTAAATATCTACTGCACATTATTAATAATGATTTAAGGTAACATACTCTGTTGTTTCTTTGTCTCTTTGCTATATGAAGTGGTTGTGTATTTGTAGGATTCAATCTTATTCTATATCCCTTCCTTGAGCAAAGCTAGACTATTCTAAAAGTATTGAATGCCTCTTGGTCAAAAAGTTTATTTTTGTTATTTTTTTATCTTAGTTGTTTCCTTTGGTCCCCTCTGTTTAGAGACTCTATAGGTTCAGTGTCCTCCATCATCACTTATTAAGATTGGGGATGTAAAGAACTCTTTGCATGAGAGCTCTTTCTTATACAGGGAGAAACTTATGCAGATACTTATACAATTAGCACAATGCATATGAAGGATAAACACAATTATTTTAACTCATTTCATCTTAATCATGTTATAAAATACCAGCCTTTAGAACTTTAGTCAACTCAAAATGGAGGTCAGGGACACAGACAGTGTATGGGGACTGCTTCATTCCACTTTCCAACTAATAGTCTCACCCAGAGAAGCACTGCATTGTGTTCAACTAGGAAAACTTGATTGCAAGCAACCTTTCTCCGACTCTCTCGAAAGCCAAGTCACATAGGCCATTTCTAAGTGGGTAAGCTGGGAATCTCTTGGATTAACCTGGTCCTTCTTCTGCTTCTAAGAGCTCCAGTAGAATATTCTGTGTATGGCCCTTGGTTTATATACAATGTTCACATAAAGACTTACTTGCTATGAACAAAGAGAATTTCTTACTATCCAACCTCATGGGGAAAATTGTAGAATCCAACCAACCAATCTCATGGGGAAAGTTCAATGGGGGCCTATCACCAATGTAAACAACTATCATAGACAAGGAAACTGGGCACTAATAGCACCTGAACAAGCGAGCATGGGACTATGTGACCTTTCTACATGAAACCATGTGGCCATAAGTGAAATATTTGGACTTTTTTTTAAAATCCATCAACTAGCGTCACTTTTTCGACGTTCTTCTGACACTTTGGTCAGCCCAATCGGCGACCGTTCCATGACTCCGACGCTTCCTCCCATCGGACGATCAAAGGTTTAAGTGTCAGACTGCGTTAGAAGGCCGACTCTTCTAGTGTTGGAGTGCATTGGATTACTGACACTGTCTGAATTAAAAACCGATGGAACTGCCATTTCTCAAACAATTTTGTCCGTCGGACGGACGACGCTTCAAAGGTCGGAGGACGTCGGAGTTTCGACGGTTTATGCAATTTTGGTTGGCACTTCGGAAAGAATAACGGTCAAATATGCGACACAATGGTCAGTCGTATCTTTGACCCTTATTAGTCGATGGTCGAAGATCCGACGTTACGCCACCGACGCCAAAAAAAAGTGTATGTGTCGAAAATGAGATAGAGAAGTGTTGGATTTTAGATATGCAAGGTGTCAGATTTTGGGTTGAAATTCTGTAGTGACATGTCAAACTTTTTTGAAATTGTGCCAAGAAGGTTTTATATACGTAAAAGCATAAATTTGATGCTCGATTGGCTGGTTCTCACCTCGAATCCACATACCCAACTAAAAAATAGAGGTTTGTTGGAATCATTATGTAACTAACTGTGTGATAGTATAATTTTCTTTTTTGAAAAACAAAAAACATCCTAAAAAAATCACATATTTCTCAAAAAATCCAACAGAGGAACTTACCTTGCCATTGAGCCACATTCTATCTTAAGTGAATGAAGGGCTAACTGCTATAGTGGTTCTGGCTGACAGATGGTCTCGATCTAAGGTAAAGCTGATGTTGTCATTGATGGGAAGGATCCGTTTTTCATCTCTTTTCCTCCAGTAATTAATCACTGCTATATTTATAGGAGCTCTAGCAGTGAGCATTAATATCCATCTCTATAACTCTTCTCCCATTTCTCAGATGTGATTCGAAATTATAAAGATCAATGTTGTCAGAGAAGTATGTAACAGACCCACTTCTCAGAGACAGTTCAAGTAGTTCTTTGTGGTTGGTTTGAGCTAGCAACAATTCACAGCTTATAAAGAAGACTTGGGTACTCTGTAAAGACGTCAAAGGGTATTTGGGTTAGTTTACGAAAGATTGAAAAACTTGTTTTGGGCCACAAACAAGTTTTTGTTTTTTCCCATTAGCAAAAACCAAAAGAAACCATTGCGCAACACCACGAGAAACCATTTTTAAGAATCCAGACCTCGACCCCGCATAAAAAACATAAGAAACCAATTCAAAACCAATTCCATACAACCTGAATTCATCAAGAAACCAATTTTAAAAGTCGAGGCTTTGACCCCTTTGGAAAAAACTGAAGAACCCAATTCATAACCAAGTCCATTCAATCTAAATTCGATGAATTCCAAGAAGCTTAATAGAAATTGATGGCAACCCTTCTTTGCGTGCGATCACATGGGGGAAGGATCTATGGGGTTTATAGACTTCTTGGCGCTATTCAAGCTATAGGTATCGGAGTGCTGAATAACATTTGCCTGCCTATACTCTTAGAGCTTGTTGACCCACAGAAATTTTTACATCATCACCCATAGTTTCATGGCTCCAGGCTCCGGACTTGATCCAAGATGGTCATTTATGTAATCGGTTCTTGTTCTTTATTTGTGTTGTTCATTGACATCTTCAGAGCATGAAATCCAAAGCTTCTTGATCTGAAGGAAACTTTAGCATTGTCGTAGGCTTTGGAGTGAACGCAAGAACTGTGTTAAAAAACCTACACATGGTGATTTCTTATTGGCGAGGTGCGTGGTAGTTTTTCATTTGGTAGAGAGACAACGATGCTACAGTGTTTTAAACCCACCTTTTGAGAGAAAAACACCTTATGGCATAAATATATAGAAACCCTCAATAACATGCATATTCACATTTCTTTGATAAATAATGCATTGATACATTATAAATTTATGTACCCAAGTTTAGACCTTGTAAACATATGCAGTCTTGTCATGATGCAAAATAATTAGTTTAGAATCCAATAACATATTGTATTTAAGATAATTCATAAACCATTCAATTATAAAAACTTATTGTGAAGTTTTCGCATAATTAAGAAATGATTAACTACATTAGAAATATAATAATAAAGGAGAGAAACAAATAATATTATGATCAATCGTGATAATTTTTGTGACACCTTCCCTCACTGGCTCCACAAGCTTCTGTACTGTCTACATCTTCCGAAGAACACAATGGAGTAAAGCCTTCGGCGGCCTCATCTACTCCTCCCCTCTTAAGATAAACTCCAAACACCTTCGATGTGGGCCAGAGAAACCCTCGCTACATTCGATTTTAATACGAAGGTGATGTTCGACAACTCGATCCTATCCTCTCCGCCCCACCTCATCTTCCTCGAGTCTTCCAATAAGTGACATGGCGCTGAAATATTAAATCTTCTAAAAGTGTATTCTCTGAATAATCTACCAGCTGGACTAGGTCCTCCATCCAGGGTCACACTACGTCACCTTTTTAATACAAATCTTTGATACTCTGGCAAGTTAAGTTATTTCTAAGAAGCTTGCTGATAAGCTCTCGGGACTTTCTTTGTTGAAAATCTTGCATATTTGCAAAATCGTGGACAAGATTTTCCGTAGATGCATAAAGCTCATCGGTAGACATAGAATTAGGACCACAACTTGGCACATGACGCACTGGTCGACATTATTGAGAATACAAATACATGTCTGTTAATGAGTTAATTCGAGAAGAAGAATTAGGGTAGAAATTACATCAAAGGAATTTGATGTAAAATTCCTCTGTTCTAATTTAGCTCCAAAAATCTGTGAGTAGCAATCTTATTTGCCTTACCTCTATATGTTTGGGTCGTTGCCAGTAACCCGAGAGAAAAACAGACCGCGAAGACGATAGCGTAATTGATCATTTCTGTGAATAAAAGGTTAAATATTCATAGAAATTCAACCTTGCCAGCTACACCATCAATTTAGATCAGTTTAGACACCAAAACACGTCAAAAGGTAAACGTGAATAGCTGATTAAATAGTAAATTGAAACAATGAATGAATGTTAGATGAAGATGTAAAATAAGCATGTTTAATTAATTATTATTACTATAGAGTTTTATTACCGATAGATCCTGATTTAATTATTATTTTTAAATTTGACCAACAACGATTGAATAATCATAATAATTAAAGTTGACAAAATAGATTGAATTACACTAAGCTCTTGGTATAATACTAATTTATGCAGGTAATAATAAAAATATGGTATATTTTCACAGCTATTTTCCGTGTTGATTCGGTTAACAAAACTCTATCTATCTTCCACCCTCTACCTTACAGTAGATTGGATTCGTGATAAGGTAATAGTCTACCTCTCAACGCACATGTGTTTCTAAGCCGTTTTCACTAAAGTTGGCCACTCCGTATGCCAAGCGCTACAAAGAGGATGATCCATGAGTTTGCATTATCAATTTGAATGCTGCAAAGTGGAAGAGTTTCGATTTCCAGAGACGTAATTGATCTGTGTGGGTTCCAATGACGTAATTGTAATTGTCGGCAGACAAGTTTGAAATTGAAATTGCCTTAAGTTTAAAATAAGAAACATAATTTCAAGAACGTGATCTATCAATTGCAAACGAGATGACTATCTCATTAACACCTTTAGTATTTTTGTTTGACTGTAACTAGCAACAATTATATTAGTAAAATTAATATGTTATAAATAAATAGATAATAATATATTTGACACATTGAGAACTTTCTCCTTTTCTTATCTATATTTATAGATTGCATTGAGCACATAATCTAATTGATTGTTCAAGTAGGTAAACTTGTATCATCATTGGATTTAAGCTAATAGTTATATCCACTAGTTGTATATTGAAGTTTTAATTACCAGGTTGAAGTTAAAGTTTAATTTTTTCAACTATCACCCATTGTACTTTTTACATGTTAACTAAGCTATTTTTTATATTTTTGAAATTGTTAATTGTTTATGGTGTTTGATAAATAAATGCTGTTGTTGTTCAAATGATGATGATGATGTTATTGTTGTTGTTTTAGTTGTTTATGGTGTTTGATAAATAAATGTTGTTATGATGATGAGGATGATGTTGTTTAAATGTTTTTAAGAAGTTTTGATAAGCTCTAAACATTAAATTGTTAATTTCTTTCTCGGTTTAAATTCTCTCATATTTATATTTACAGAGCTGCGAACAAGATTTTCCATAGATGCCTAAATCTAATTGGTTCACAGCACACTTCGGACGAGTCGGGACAACGACTGGGCACATCCGGCGCTGACGCGCTGGTGGACATTGCTGATAAAACAAATACATGTGTTTCCAGTTACTTTGAGAAAACAAAAGTAGAAATTAGAACAAATGGATTTAATGTAAAACTCCTTTGCTCAAATGGATTTAATGTAAAACTCCTTTGCTCTAATGGATGACCAGCAATATTATTTGTCCAACCGCTATATTTTCTCGTTTTGTCTAGTCAATTGGCATCATCAAATCTTGTTTCATTCGTTGTCGTTTTGTCGAACACCTTTCGTATGCAGTGATAAGCCGGTTGTTTCCAGTGACCCGACAAAACCAGAGATGAATAGGTTCGTTTATTATTGTTGTGACTAATTCTAAGGTAGCTATTTTCCCGCTTGCTTCTCTGTCAAATAAAGTATATATATCTGCCACCAGAGTTGGAATTTCACGGGCTTTTGCTCGTTTTTGGTGATTTTTCCCCGTGAAATACGGGTAAAAAAATTTCAAAACCGTTTTATTGGACGGCCAGCGTTTTTCATAAACAGGCAATTTGACGGTTAAAAATAAACCCAAAACGTCATTACGATATTATGTTGTGTTGACGGTTTAATTTTCGGCCAAAACGTCATTACTATTAGGCCCTTAAACAAGTGGCAGTGGGCAGTACTAGGCAGTGGGCACCGTGGCAGCCTGGGAGGGTTGGATGGTGACACGGGTGAATTCAATTAATATATTAATCAGTTTTTTAATGTAGCCCTAACTTCTAAGCCAAGGAACAAGTTACAACCTGAAGGCTGAGACGGTAGACCTCTTTGCCGCTCCAGAGTCCGGACTCCGCATGACTCGCAGACTGTGGTCGCCGTCGACCAGCAATCAATTGACAGTTATGCTGCTATTGGGGTTTAGGAGAGGTTCTAAGGAAATGCCAAAGCAATGCAATCTTGACAATTTCCACCAACAAAAGGCCCCATTGGGACGATGGTTAGTTAGACTTCTCACCTGCTTCTCAAATCTCTGCGATTTATTGTATATAATTTTGTTTTGGGTTTCTTGTTTTTCGTCGTAGGCAGTAGGGAAATATCAGCAAAATGCACAAGCAATCAAGCCTGAATCACCGCCGAGACGAAGAAGTCCAGATCCCAGCAGCTGCAGATCCTTATTCCCCCAAAGCTGAGAAGCCCAAATCACTGCCAAGATCGATGCACTATCTACTGAAAGAACAGCGTTTGCTGTTTGTCTTGGTGGGCATGTTGATAGCCACTATGATCTTTATTCTCCACCCCAATCTTGCAAAGAGAGACATAAGGAAAAAAATAGTCGGCTCTGAGAAATTTGTCTCCAGAGTGGAAAATTCTGGGGTTCAAAAGACAACCACAGTTACCAAGATCGCGGTGGGTGTGAGGAGGCAGCCTCTGAGAATAGTTGTCACAGGGGGCGCTAGATTTGTGGGCAGCCATCTGGTTGACAGGCTCTTGGAGAGGGGAGACAATGTGATTGTTATCGATAATTTCTTTACAGGTAGAAAGGAGAATGTTATGCATCACTTCAAGAATCCTCGATTCGAGCTCATCCGCCACGATGTCATTGAGCCAATATTGTTGGAGGATGATTAGATTTACCATCTGGCATGCCCGCAGCCCCGCATCTCATGTTCATTACAAGTACAATCCTGTGAAGACAATTATATCCACACCTTGTAGGCAAGTTTTGGCTTCCTACTTTGCATTTTGAAGTTCTGTTTGATGTCCGTTTTTTGGGGGGAAGTTTTTTAAGGAACAGAGGACTTCCTTTGGCTTAGGTGCCAGGTCTAAGGGGTTTCTATTCTACCAAAATTTCCCATGACTTGCAACTCGTCCCATGCCTTTGAGGCTCATGCTATATGGGCATACCACAACGAGAATGGATCCATGGTGGATGGCTTAATAGCCCCTCGATCTAACCAGTTAAGCAATGCCCTGTCGGCATCTATTGCTATTTTGATTGGCTTTAATTTTTATGTCTGTACAGGACACCTCACTATGCTTCCTTATTTTGGTATCAATTCTGATAAGTCATTTTACATCGATGTCATAAATTGCTTAGTCTTTTGTATTACCATGCCCATGTGAACAAATCAAACTATGCCTGTTATTTATTTGCATTAATATGGATTTGAACTTAAAGTATGGGCTGAAGTTTTAGTTTAGAAGGTAGGTTTGCACCAATTTCCCAACTGGTGGTCCTGAGATAAGTCTTGGTGAATTTATCACCTGCAGACACATTATTGATTATAGGTTCAAAGTTCAAACCTTGAACAGGCCTATAATTATTTATTGCACATATAATAGGTTCCAATGATATTGGCAGGATATGCTTAATATTTTTCCTTGATGACCTACGGTGACCAACTTACAATGATTCGCATTAATGATGGGAGTTGTGTGACTACAGATTATCGTTCTTGCCTCTAGATATTAAACAAAAATGACCCAGTTTCTAGGCTATTAGTGTCTTTGGAGTTGAGTTATCACCTAGCTTTTAGCTATTAGCTGCTTTGGAGTCGTGTTAGGCACTCTTCCATGATACTTTATAATGGGATCTTTTTAGCAGTCCCATTGTCCACATTTTTGGTTATTTGTGTACATTAATAATAATTCAAGTTAACTGTTAATCAACTTAATTCAATTCTTCGAAGTGAATCTGAGGATGTCTTTGCTGTGGGAGGGTTCCTAAATATGTTGTTCTCGTTCATTTTATCTAGTTTTTGAAGTTTTCCTTAATATTTATTTGTACAAGACAAATGTGATGGGGACATTGAACATGCTGGGTCTGGCAAAACGAATTGGAGCCCGCTTCTTGCTTACCAATACAAGTGAGGTATATGGGGATCCTCTTCAGCATCCACAGACGGAGACATATTGGGGAAATGTCAACCCTATAGGTATGCATTGATTGGTTCCGTTTGACTGGTCTATAGTCTCTTCGATCATTTTGTGTTTGTTCTGTATTTCCCTTCTTTTGTACAGAGAAATAAAAGAAAATGCACCGGGTAATTGTTTCTTTGTACTTTAATGTATTATGGGATCAGCCAGGAGCACGATCTGCTGTTGTCAACTATGTTTGTGAGTTACTGATTATTTCAGGGATGCCAGACCTGATCATTACTTCTTTGATTCCCATAGTTTTGGCTCCTACAGCAACTAACATCTGTATTTATGTTAGAGGCTTTAAATATCCTTAGTCCACTTGTATTATTATATTTTTATATTTACGAAGAGAATTTATGCTCAGGTGTTAGAAGTTGTTATGATGAGGGTAAGCGTACAGCTGAGACTTTGATGATGGACTATCACCGGGGGGCAAATGTGGAGGTATTGACTCCTTTATCTCTGTAGTGTTAATGAGTTTCCAGCTGCTACTTGAAACTAAATTTTGGGATAGATATTACAAGCTTAAAAGTAGTGTATTCTCAGATACTTTGTCTTATGTATCCCTTTGTTATAAATTTTATAAATGAGATACATAATTTATATGTGCCTTATTCTTAGTTCTTGGTTTTCTGGACATAAGTAGTCTCCTTGCAAGGTAAAATATATATTTTAATAGTTTTGAGTGTAATTACTGTTCCCACAAGCATGATAAGCGGTCTATTATTCTCATGTGGGCTTCCATTAGTAGTTCACAATACAGATTATTAACTTTTATGTTTGGTCATGTCCAAATACATTCTTCTGTGGTGTGCTTTTGCAATTATGTCAGCCCACTTTTCTTACATAAATGACCTTTCCCTTTTTCCCCAAGAAAAACACACTTTTATTTCAAGTAAAAATATGAGCACATTCCTTACAGTCCTTGCATTTGCATAAGTTAAGAGGTGGTCCTCTTCATGCCCAGCAAAACATGGCCTATAGCTGCCAAAGACTACATATGGTATCTTTCCAAAAAACAGTAAGGACAAACACGCCCAGTGGACTGGGGCTAGCAAATAAGCGATCTCCAAATTACCTATTACAAAATCAGTCCCTTTATAAAAGATTGTCCAGAAATTAAGGCCTCGAAAACCAACAGAAACAATCCACCAGATCTTCCGAAACAAAATGGACTTAGAAATCACACAGGTTCCCTAAGGATTACCTGTACAGACTCATTTACATTGTGAACTAGGACATAAGCTCTAGCTTGAATTTCGATACTTTGTTTGCATAGAATATCGGCCTCTTCATTTAGTTCCCGAAAAATATGATGAGCACGAACCTGATCAAAAAGGGGAGAATATCTTGGATCTTCTGCGCCAAAGGAGAGAATGACTAGTTTGTAATCCTGACCCTGCCTTGTACATGCTGAATAACCATAGAGTAGTCTCCATATAAATTTAGAGATCCCACTCCCAAGAAAAATGCCCATTTTAGGAGGTAGAAAAGAGCAAAGAGCTCACCTCTGTTGTTTGTGCCAACTCCAACATGAGCTTTGAACTGATAAAAATTTACATCTGATAATTTTAGGACAAAAACAGTACCACATTTATTGCTATCATCTTGGTTTGCCCCCTGAAACATAAATGTCATTTCCTGTGAATGCCGACTGTCCTTTTTAGCATATCAAGGATGTGTAATGCTAATTATGTCATAATAGTAGCTCTGATAACTGGTGTTGTAGCAGGAAGTCTGTAAATCTATGTCTTGGGGATCCGGAATGTCCTCAACATTCTTCAAAAGAAATGCAAGGAAGCTAAGTGTTGGGACTGAAATATAGTAGGACTCCTTTCTAGACTTTTGGTCCACCAATTATTCTTTTTGTTTTTGAAGACTGGGCAAGTACATTTTGAGTAGAAAAGGAAAAGTGATTTGAGAAGGCATAAAAGAGATTTATCATTAATGCACTCATAGTGTTACCGTTCAAACTTCAATGGACTGAGGTATTCTTATCTAAGTATCTCAAGAAATATTCAATGGAATACTGCCAATGCAGGCTGCCAATGCACTAAAACGTTATTACTGACAGGGACATATTTAAGTAAAACGTTATTACTGACAAGTAAATATTTAAGTAAAACGTTATTACTGATAGGTACATATTTAAGTAAAACATTTAGTGAAGGGTGATGTGAAACCCAAAAACGTCAAAAAAAATTTGTTTGACAGGTAATATTCTAGTGAAATTCCAACACTGTCTGCCACCCTCGTGATAAGGTAATCGTGTACCTTTGTTGGTTATTGCAACTCACGTTTTTGGTCGCGCGTGGGATAACTAACAATAAATTTCAAGAACGTCAGCTATCAATTGCAAACAAGATGTTCAAAATAATCAGTGTGATCAACACCTTTCCTCGAAGTATTTTACTGTGACTTTAAAAAAGACGTGTCATTTAACAGAGTCTAAAATAAATTCTTCTTACGTTTAATTAAAAAATAATCGGTTCCATTTTGAATAGGAACTTATCATAAACGCCTTCTTCCATATCGGGATTATAAACGTCGTGTTTATCAGTATTGAAAACAGTTATATTTCGCAACATCTCGAGTTAAGAGAGAGATTACATATCTTCTCTCTAACAATTTAAATTTGAACGATCATTTATGTTTAAAATACATTATATGAATTCAAAATGTTTATCTACAATTTTTTTTACATATTTTATCAACATTAAATTTAAATACACCAAACCATTTAATCCAATTTTAACGACAAATTATATTTAAAATATATATTATATTACATTCAATATATCTAAACAGATCCAAACTTATATATTCATGATTAATTCTGTGGATGATTATAAATGTAATTTATTTGTGAATACAACATAATTTAGTTTTTGCATTTTCCCACTTTCTTCTTGTCTTATGGTTATTTTTTATCTTCTTTCTCCTCACTATTTATCAAAATGTTTATTTACATTTTTTATCAACATTAAATTTAAAAATACCAAACCAAATCCAATTTTAACTATAAATTATATTTAAAATATATTATAAGAACTTTTTTTCAACATTACATTCAATATATCTAAACAAATCCAAACTTATCTATTCATGATTAATTATGTGGATGATTATAAATGTATTTTATTTGTGAATACAACATAATTTAGTTTTTGCTTTTTCTCACTCTCTTCTGGTTTTATTGTTATTTTTTATCTTCTTTCTCCTCGTTATTTATCTCAATTGGTATGAGAGCAATTTTTATCATGGCTTAGTAAAGAAGAGTTAACAATGTGAACATTTGAAAGGTGGCCAAAAATATTTATTGATTTTCTTGGGGATTTTGCTTAAAGATGAACATGAATAAGTTGATGGAATATTGTTTGAGAAAATCATGTATGCAAAGACTTACTAAGAGTTGCACATATGATAAAGAATGAGCTAGAAAAATTTAAGAAATACTTCAAGAAGAATTACCTTTCGAAGAGATACTATAATTTAAAGTTAAAATGATTTCATGAGATTAATTTTGGAAAAAGGTTAATGGACAAACTTGCAAACAAATTTTTGGAATTTTATTAAGGTTTATGTTGTATATTAGAGATGAGAATATAGAAAATTCACAATTTCCTAAGTACCTTACCCCACTCCTAGCAAGATAGGTTTAAATTTGAAGACTTGGAAACACTAGATGAGATTATTAAGAAAGCAAAGTGATTCTATGACAAGTATAAGTAAAGTGATGCTATGCCAAGTATAAGGAAAGATAAAAAGCTACAAAATGTTGGAAGGAGACAAGAAGGGAAAATGTTTAAATGAGAAGAAAAGGTTTCAGACATCCACCATAGGACAATCTTGGAATGTTACCATAAGACCTTGCTTTGTATAGATGAAAATGGAAATTCTGGAACTATCTTTGGGATTTAGAAAGCCACCTTTGTTAAAGAACTTTTCTCCATGCAGAAAAAGAAATCTATAAAAAAAGGATGTGTATTATATGTTGTTCATGTTACAAATTTTAGGGAAGGAAACAAACCTAAGCTATAATACATTCTAATCTCCCAAGACTTTAGGGATGTAATTCCTAATGAAATACTAGGATTACAACCCATGAGGGATATTTATTTTATGAGCAATATTATCTTAGGGAAAAGCATGTTTCCAGAGTGCCTTATTGAATGATTACTCCAGAACTAATACAGTTTAAATTATAGTTACATGAATTATTGGAGAAAAATCACATTAAACCAAGCGTCTCCCCATTGGGGGGGGTGTACTCTTTGTGAAAAATAAATATTGAACCATGAGGTTATTTATAACTATAGGAAGTTGAACAAAATAACTATAAAGGACAAATACATTTTCCTTTGATAGAGCGAAGACATTTTCCAAAATGGATTTCATATCAGGTTATCACCAAGTCATAAGTAAGGAGAAAAACATACATAAAATAACTTTTAACATCAAGTACAAACATTATGATTTTTTTCCATGTCTTTAGGGATTCCTAATTCAACTACTAACTTCATGTTCCTTATGAGTGGAATATTTCAAGATAATTTTTCTTAGTTTTCATTGATCATATACTAATTTGTTCTACAAATGAATAGGAACATGCATAACATCTTCAAACAATATTGCATGTACTAAGAAAACATCAATTGTTTGCTAAATTTAGTGAATGTGATTTCTACCAAAAACATATTTAGGTGAGTGTAAGCTAATGAGGGTCACTTTTGGCACGTTAGATGCAATAGAAAATTAAAAAATCAGGCATCCCTAAACCTAATTTGATTTTTGAGATACTTAGATAAAATATGTTGCTTTGAGTAAAGAAGAAGAAATGTAGGAAATTGAATCACATTTTTGAGTATATAAGTTTTATGTATTGAAATTTTTTATAGCTATGTCAATTTTGATTTTTTCTAACTGTCACTTGTTTTATTTTTCAAGCAATGATAAGGTATATATTTTTTTGGGTGCATCCTTTGAGGACTGAAATGATGGTTTTGGGCTACAAAAATTTGCAGGGGTGTAGAGAACAAATAGAACTAGTGCAATGCTATTTTTCAAAAAAGTAAATTATTAATTTTTTTATTTTTATTTTTTGTAATTATCTAAGTGATCATTTCTTGAAAATGGTACAACTTTTGTGGGTGCAACCTTTTAAGGTATTAATGAAATAATCATGAAATTAGTTTTTATATAATGTAGAGATCAGTGTCTTCCAGTGCACCATAGAATTTGTTTTTAAAATGATTAAGAGTTGAAACAAATATGGAAAAAACTGCTAACAACATGTTTTTTGAGTTAATGAGTTAGGACACAATATAAATGGAAAAAAAATAGGAAAACATAATATTTTTAAATAAAAATTACATATTTAGTATCTGTAGAAAAAATGCTATTAATTTTCAAGATGTTGTAAAAAATTATTATGTGTAACATACTGTAACCAGTGCGTAAACAACGAATTCTTTAGAAATTAGACGAAATGCCCAATTATCTATGCTTTATCATATACCATAGCACAGGTTTGTTATTACCAAAGAAAAATCCAAACGATACACATTGGAATATTGGTGACATGCGAGCAAGTGAATTATCACGGTTTAGGTGTTACAAAATGAGAGTGTGTTTTGTTTGAATTCAAATTAAATTTCTCACCCCTATAGAATTGCAAAACGTGTATGCGTTATAGAACTACAAAACATGCACGAGTTATAGAACTACAAAACATGCATGGTTATGTTGTTCTATAACACTTGTGCATTATGTAGAGAAAAAATTCTAGCACTATATGCAAGACATCAAATATATGGTTCATAGTTGAGAGGGGGTGTGGAAGGTTCAAGGACCTAGGAGGATGTTGGAAGTTCAAGTGGGGATGGTTAATAGTTGAGAGGTGGTGGGGAAGGGTCAAGGGTCAAGGAGGATGTTGGAAGTTCAATTAGGGATTGTTAATAGTTCCGAGGGGTTGGGGAAGGGTCAAGGGCCTAGGAGGATTTTGCAAGTTTGACTGAGTATGGTTAATTGTTGAGAGGGGGTGGGGAAGGGTCAAGGTCCTAAGAGGATGTTGTAAGGTTAAGTAGAGAAATATGAATGGAATGGGAACATGATGGGTTACAAGGGTGAAGGGGAGTTGGGATTGAGAGCACTATTATGAGGAGAAGAGGTGTTGAAGATGTATACGGATAGAAGCAGTATGTGAGACTTGAGTGATGAAGGGGGATAAGGTGAAGGGGAGGAAGTCAGTGATGGTTTCATGAGAGAGAGGATTGGTGAACGGAAATTTGGATATGAAGGATTAGAAGAGGAATATGGTGTGTTGGAGGAGATAGGCGAAAGGAGGGGAAAATTGAAGAGAGGGGAATGAGATGCGCTAAAACAGAGAACATGGATCCTAATGAGGTGGGGGGCTAAGGAGAAGGGATAAGTTGAAAACATATATGAAGGGAGTATAATATAGAGAGAGAGAGATAATTATGTAAAGTAAGTGTGAGAGAGAATAAAATAGAGAGGGAGGATAAGGAGTGAGAGAGGGATGGAGATAGAGTGAAGGAAATATATAGCGAGGGAGGGATAGAAGGTGTGTGTGTGTGTGTGTGAGGTGGGGAGGGGGTGATAGACATAGGGAGGGAGAGAGAGGGGAGAGGGACACACATGTGCAAACACACATGTATAGAGAGCGAGGGGGAAGAGAGAGGGAGGGAGAGATGATGTCAAAGATGAATGGCGAAGGGTTGAGAAATGGAGATAGAGGGAGAGGGGGAGAGAGAGAGAGAGAGAGAGAGAGAGAGAGAGAGAGAGAGAGAGAGATGATTTCATAGATAAAGGGTGGAGGGGTTCAAGCTATGGAGAGAGTGGGAGGTTGTGAGAGAGAGAAGAATGGAGAGGGAGGGTGAAAAGATATAGGGAGGGAGGGATACAAGTTGAGAGAGAGTGTGTGTAGGGGAGATGGACATGGATTAAAGGAGAAGGGAGAGAGAGAGTGATAGAGGGAGGATTAGTGAGGGAGGTAAATAGAAGGTGGAGAGAGAGAGGGAGTTTGTAAGAGAGGGGGGGAGACACACACACACACACACAGATTGTGTGCGAGAGAGGGGGATGGGTGAGCGATAGAGAGAGAGGGGGAGTGGTGAGAAATAGACAGAGAGAGTGGTGGAGGGAAAGATAGTGAGGGATGTATAAAGAAGGTATATAGAGGCTATGAGAGTGGAGGAGTAAGGGATGGAAACACACACACATACAAATAGAGAGAGCGGGGGAGGAGTGACATACATATAGATATATATAGAGAGAGGAAGGAATGACATGCACACACACACACACACACACACACACAGAGAGAGAGAGAGAGAGAGAGAGAGAGAGAGAGAGAGATTGTGTGGGAGAGAGAGAGGGAGGGGTGAGAGACAAAGAGAGATGGGAAGAGGTGAATGATAAAGAGAGAGGGGGGTGAAAACACGAAGTTAGTGTACACATTTTTCCTATTTTTTGACAAAAAATGCAAAATATTATGTTTTTCAACTTAAACCCTTTCAAACCCATATCCCCCTTAGGAATTTCACTTTGACGTAAACAAAAGAGGTTTAGAGAATTCTATTAGCTTCATACTCATATTTTTTGGATTTTTTTTATGGACATATAGGAGGAAAAATTTGACAGGCACCAAGGATATATACTTTAAATTTTTAGGTTTGGATAATGACAGACACATGTGCCCTTCATTTGTTTCAGAGATGGTTATTCATTTTACATAAACCAAACGTATGTTCATAATCTACACATATTCTACTTTGAAATGGACTATATGTTGAGTATTTTCAGACCTAAAAACTAATTTTTATTATCTTTTGAAATAACATATGTTTAAAAAATGGTACCTTATTGACACATGTTTGTGTCATCCCATTTTATTTCAAATGTGACTCTTAACATACAAACTAAAACTACCCTTTTGAAGAGGGAAATGCAAGGAACATCCCTGTGAGTTTTTACATTTTTTTTTGTTGTCATTGTGACGATCTTGAATTTTTAGTGTGACTGATTCTCAAAAGATTGTATAGCAACTTCGCATTTTCACCGAGTGATGGAGGGATGGATAGTGAGGTAGGCATAGAGACAATGGAGAGATGTTATGAGAGAGGGGGGTAAGTGAGGGACAGACACACATAGATATATATAGAGAGAAGGAGAAAGGAAACACACGCACACAACACGCAGAGAGAGAGAGAGAGAGAGAGAGAGAGAGATTGTGTGCAAGAGAGAGGGGGAGGGGTGAGTGATAGAGAGAGATGGGGAGTAAGGGTAATTGATAGAGTGAGAGCGATGGAGGGAGGGATAGTGAGGGAGGTATATATAATGTGGATAGAGGTTATGAGAAAGGGGGAGAGAGGGAGGGAGACACATAGAGATAGAGAGTAAGGGGGGGAGGGACATACACACACACATAGATAGATAGGTAGAGAGAGAGAGAGAGAAGGAAGCATGAGAAACATCGAGAGCGTGGGAGGGAGGAGTGATAAAGAGAGAGTGATATAGGGGGGGATGGTGAGGGAGGTATAAATAAGGTGGAGAGAATTTATCATATATGGTGAGTGAGGGAGGGATACACACACAGAGAGAGAGGGAGGTTATGAGAGAAAGAGGGGGGGGAGACACACACACACACACAAAAAAGATAAATAGAGAGATGTAAATACAAAGGAAGGAAGGGATAGTGAGTAAGGAATAGACGGATACTGAGTAATAGACATGCATAGACATATATGGAGAAAATACTCTTTAGGGATCGTATCTTGGATTTCCTCCCTTGACCATGTTTAGACCTTAATACCCATATCTAATGCTCAAAATCTTTTAAATACATGTGCATATCATCTCTTGGAGACCAGACATACCTTGAGTAGGTCATGTGTCATGCTTCAAGGAATTATTCATTAACATGGGTGCCTCAAATATTCCTTTATGGCCTAATGCATGAGCATATTCGCTCAATCATGTCTCGGAGGTCCCATACCTACTTCTCAAAACCACCTAATTCCACTAACATCCATATTCATAGTCTAAATATATCTATGAGATGTCATGTGTGATTTTTTAAGGGATGCTTCCTATCCCTAGATGCCTATAATATTTAATTAGGGCCTAAGGACATGGTTTCCTCCCCTAACAATGTCCATAGTCTTGAGACACATACCTAGTGCTCAACAAACGATGATGGTATGCATATCACCATTAAGATTCAAAGGATTCTTTTTCAACATCATGTGTGGTGGTTGGAGACATCAATTTTGAACCTAAATGGTTAACAACTTCCTGTAAGGCATAAGGACCAAGTGTTTACCCCCACCCATGTCAAGGGGAAATGTATTTAGTGGTAAAAATGTTCTAATAGCACTAATATCCTGATTTTAACGTAAATGATACCATGGAAGGATCTATTGAGGTTATTCAACACATCATTCTTGGCTCTAGATTCCTGAGAAGCATGTTCCTAGGCCTAGGGCCTAGGTTTCCTCCCATTATTATGTCTAAGGTCCCAAGACACATACATAGTACTTAGAAACCCTTAGTGGTTCCCATATCCCCAATCAAATGAAAAATATCAACTTGAGAGGTCATCTATGGTTATTCAAGGTGGCATTCATAGACCTTGAGCCCTAAAAGTTGGTCTACAACCAAAAATTAAAGATTTATGTACCAACCATGATTAACACCTTATCCTCTATATCTAATGATATAAAAATCTCTGTTGCTAAATTTCTGTGGTTATAGGTTATTGGTGATGTAATCGGAGAAACCATAGTATTGAAATGATCGAGTTGACGTTTCGAATCCATATCAGGATCCATCATCAGGACACAATCGAATGTGGAGAGAGTGAGAACCAAAGTTAAATACTCGAGCTGGGTAGAAAATCTAAGGTCGGCCGCGGAGACTAGGGTTTGCTAGGTCAACAAAAAATTTTAATTTTATTTAATTTCAAAGTGTGCGGAAAAATCAATCTCTAAACCTATTTTTCAGAATGTTGATTTTAATTATTTTTCACCCTAAAGTTTTTAATTTGATTTTTAAAAACCATCGAATGCCCTAAAAACCCTTTAAAACCCTAAAGTTTTAATTTTATTATTACAATTAATAACAATTTTAGAAGCCTTAATAATAGACTTAAAAACTTAAAGTTTTTAAATTTTATTATTATTAATAACTCATTTAAAAACCTAATAACAAATTTAAAAACCTAAAGTTATTAAATTTGTTATTATTAATGAATTTTAATTGTAATTGTAATTAAGTTTTATTGAAAGGTGATCTAGCTTAATTTTAGGATTTTAAAGGTTTAAAAACTTTAAAACCCCTTTAAACCCTAAAGCTTTAAATTTTATTATTATTACTAACAATTTTTAAAAAACCTTAATAATAAATTTAGAAACCTAAAGTTTTTAAATTTATTATTATTAAAACAATTTTAAAAACCTCATAATAAATTTAAAAAACTTAAAGTTATTAAATTTATTAATGAATTTTAATTATAATTAAATTTTCATTTAAAGGTGTTCTTTTAGCTTAATTTTAGGATTTATTAAATTTAAAAAAAACTTTAATAATAGATTTAAAAACCTTAAAGTTTTTAATTTATTATTATTAATAACAAATTTAAAGACTTTGATAATAAATTTTAAAGTCATTAAATTTATTATTTTTAACAACAAATTTTATTTTAATTTTAATGCCTACTAATATGTCGAAACTTAGGGAGAATCTTATAGATTAATTGATTTCAATTTTACTTAAATTTCTAAAGATTTAAAAGGATTTTTAAAGGTTAAAAGGTTGATTTAAATTATTTTAAATTCCTAAAGTTTCTAAACTGGTTTTAAAATGATCTTTCAATTTTTAATTTTTAATTTCTAGGGTATTATAAATTCAGGTTTTATTTACGGACCAGGAAGGAGGACAAAGGAATAAAGGGGAAGGGAGAGAAGGAACACGGTTAAGGGACAGAGTGGCCCTTCCGATTGAGAATAGAGGGAAGCCAACTAGTGCTCACCTCGAGGCCACCATCCCTGTTTAGGTTGTGTGGGATTTTGGTAATCTCTAAGGCCTCTCTAAATTTTCTTTTAAAATAGTGGTCTTCTTTCGTGAGGATAATGGTGTCTTCTAGGCAGATATAAAAATCCTAGTCATGGCCATATCCCAACTTAAAGGTTGAGGATAACCTTAAGAGATCATGTGTGTTTGTTCAAAGTGTTTCTCTTGTCTGCGCTATACATCTATAAGATTCCTTTAGGGCATAAGGACCCGGTTTCCATGGTAAACCATGCCTAGGGATATGCTCCTAGTGTTAAACAAATTATAATGCATTGCATATTCTCTCTTAGATGTGAAATATCACATACGAAGGTCCTATGGGCAGGATTGATGCCTTGTTCATGGACCTCAATGCTTGAAAAATAACTTCCGAGAATAACTCTTGAGTTTTCTCCCCCAAGCATAGTCAAGGGACTATGACCCATAGTTAGTTCTTAAATCCTCCTAATGGTGTCCATATTACAACACAAAGAAGAATTATGCTCTTGGGAGGTTAGGCATGGTTCTTTGAGGTGCTTTTCTTGATGATGCTAAAATATTACTATAGGTCCTACGTCTTGATGATGCAAACAATTATTTTTATTCATTGACCTAACCATGCACCAAACCCTTTTTTGTGGTTATCCATAACGCATGCATGTTTTTATTCTCCATAACGTGTGCATGTTTTATAACTATAAAATGCATTCGTGTTTTTCTTAGCCTAACCTAGATGTGTCATATGACATGTCATGCTTGAGATTAACCAAACCAAGCATTACATAATGGGATCATGTTGTATTTTTATGTATTGTGAGTGTGTTTCCTAAAAGTAGGATTGCATCTAAAAGGTCCATCATCTTCTTGCACATACCCATTCAATATTTAGGGAACATTGTTTTTGAAAAATGAGTAGCAATCGACCCTAATAAGGTAAATTTTGTTAAAGACTATCCAACACCCAACAATGTAACTTATATTAGATCATTTATAGGGCTGGATGGAGATTACATAATATTTTTAGAAGGTTTTTCCAAGTTACTACAACCCATAACCTCATTATAAAAAAAAAGAGTAAAATTCATTTGGACATAATATTGTGAAGGAGGGTTCCAACGCTTGAAACAATTAATCATTAGAGCACCTATCCTTATGATTGTAGTTCATATCAATGATTTTTTGGTGTGTACTAACACGTGTAAGGAGGCATTATGAGAGTTTATTTTACAACATTATCATGAAATATTCTATGAATCCTTGAAGTTAAGGGAACTTGAGAGAAAAATTACACAACTTATGACTTGGAATTGGCTACAATTGTATATGCATTAAAAATGTGGTGAAACTATTTGTCAGGAATAAGGTTGATGTTGTGTACTCAAAATTCAAAGGTCATATTAATATTGAGACTAGATACCAGAGTTTTCATTGCGATACAATTGTATCACAGAGAAAACTTTGGTGTCCAGTCTCAATATTAATAAGGTTTTTGGTTAAAATAGACTATATTGGGATGAAATATTTGCTTTACCAACCATAGTTAAATGCTTGGCAAGAAATATGGTTAACATTTTTAAGCATATTTCACTTTTTAACTAAGCACATTAAAGAGAAGGAGAAGCAGCTAGAAAATGCTCTTAGCATAAGAGTAAAATCATGGCAATGTGTCTCACTTTTTCCCATTTTGCGGCGAGGAAATTTATGAACTAAAAGTATTTGTTTATAAATATACAAATCCATCAAGAATTAGATAATGGTGTAAGGAAACAAAAGTTTTAATTATGAATGAGCTTGTATATGGTACTTTTTTAAATTTAGAAAATTATTTTTATCTTATTGATTTCATTTTATTTGAAGGCCATTTACTATTATTTCAGGTATCTCATAAGTACTGACAAAACCGCGACCCACCATATCTAAATTTAGATTTTTAATTCCAATTTTTTTGAATAGGTTTTTTGTAGACACTTTTAAGATTGTTGTACATATTTTTTAAGTTTATTTTATGATATATTTTATTTATTATTAAATTATCAATATAAATAATAATTTTATGTGTACGTAAAAGCACGACCCAAAAAACTATCATTTTAAGAGGTAAAAATCAATATTTTTTCCTATGAATGAGGAAATAATATACAAGTGATTGTTAAAATCATTTTTTTTAATTTTTTAGAACAAAATTTTTAATTTTTATAATAAATATTTTAAATAAATTTATAAAAACGGAACATTTTTTCTTGCTGCAAAGTGAGACACATTACCATGCTTTTACCCATAAGCATGAAGGTGATCCATATGACTAAAATTAGCACTTGTATATCTTATTTGTAGTCTAGATATAATTTGTAGAATTATTAGCAATGATGAATTTTACCTTCAAATAAAGAAGGGACTACAATAAGATCCAGTTGAACAAAATTTTACATGATCTAACTAGATTGATGATGAGTTACTATCTTATAAAAAAAATCTATTCTAATTTGAATATTTGAGAATATTTGTAATAGTGGAAATACATAAACAATCATACTTTTGCCACCCTGGATACCAGAAAATGTCCATTGGTATTCAAACAAATTATTAATGGCTAGGAATGAAGAAAGATGTGACAGAATGTAAAGAAGAATGATATGATATCTAGTTTGTAAAGGAGGAACATCAACATCGTATAGGTATAGTAGAATGTTTTCCCATACTAAAATGGAAATGGGAGATAATATATATGGATTTGATTACAGGGATACACTAGTACATATGGCTCAAAATTTCCATGAAATATTTCCGTGAATAAGTTAAAATCAAAGTTTTCATGGATAAACACACAAAATTTTGTAAAAAATTGTTCTAGCCCTTGATAATCGTTTCTATAGCGACAAGCATAATAGTTCGTCGCTATAGAGACAAAAATTCGTGGTGATGAAATCACAAAGTTCATTTCTATAGAGAAAATAGACTTAACATCAACTTAAACGGTCATGATAGTAATGGACACTCACTTTTATTAAATCCCATTGTAATCATGGTTATGGTTAACCGCACAAAACCCATTTTTCTGTTGATCGTTTGATCTATAATTTGAAGCATTCGGTACTGGTTTAACACATCAAATTTTGTATCTCCTTCATTTTATAGGTTACTATTTTTAAATTCTTTGTCTCCTTTAATGTGCAGGGTCATACATAAAGTGAGTCGACTATTCAATATATTCTCCTCAATACTAATGCCTATATAGATTTCTCACTTAAAATTTGATAGATACACATGAATATCTATTTTTAAATACCATGGATGGACATTTACTAATTAGATTTTTCAGTTTCCATGTCACGTCCTTTAATTTCATTTCTCCTTTAATATATACTATATATACATTGTATTCAATTTACATATATATTGAATGAGTTTTTTTGGGTCTTATAGGCTATTAGAATGTCAAATAAATATACTTGGCAAGAAAATAATAAGAGGTATGCTTAGTTTAAGGAAACATTGGAGGTGAAGGGTGATGTAAAGTGTTACTTCGGTTGCAATGACTGCAGGAGTTTGCAAACGACAAGAATTTTAAGAACAATAGCAAGAACACATTGTAAGGAGAAGGGGCATCTTGAATGGGGGTATGAATATCATCCCTTGGTAAGAGGCTATTCATTACATAATATAATTATTGTAATATTATTGATCATGTATTCACAAATGTTTTATCATTTTAAATATATGTGTTGTATATTATACACTAATGTTATTAATTTTTTTGTAAATATAAAGACAATGACCCCTAAATGTTGATCGCTAGAGAGCTATTTGCCACATAATAGTAGAAATACTACTTTACAAGGTGAGGAACTTGGAGATCAGAATATTGAATATTGAGTTCTTAATGATCTTATGGATGAATATGATGTTATTGATACAAATGGTGAAGATGAGATAAATACATTGCTCCAAGACACATTTGCTCCATTGGATCATGAGGACAACCTCCATGATATTCATGATGTTCCTTTACTCAAGAGGTACCAATAAACTATTTATGAAGGTTCAACAACAAATATTCTATCTCGTATATTGTTGTTGGTGAAAATGAAAGTTTTGAATGGTTTATCAAACACTTGTTTCACACGGTTCCTAAGGTATGTAAAGTTGACTATTTTCCTATATTTTTAGTGTTAATTAATTCGTAAATTAGGGATATGAAATATTTATGACTTATATTGTTTACATTTCATTTTTTTATCAATGTTTCAGATTGTTGGGTGGATTTCAATTACCACTGTCAAATAATTTACCATGCACACGTAGAGAGTTATTCTTGATTATGAAAAAAATGGAATGGAGTATCAAGCTATTTATGCATGTTCTAATGATTATATTATATATTATGGATAGTATGGATCAAAAAACAAATTCCCTCAATGTGAAATTAGTAGATATCAAACTGATCAAGTAACAAAAAAGGTTCCTCGCAAATTTCTTCATTATATTCCCATAATTCCACATTTCCAATGACTATTCAGGTGTCAAAGTATAACAAAGTTTATGGTTACCATGTAAAGAATAGAAGTGAAGATGGCGTTCCTCGAATTCCTGCAGATGGTTCTGTGTTGAATAAAATAAAATAAAAAAGACCATTTTTTAAAGATGAACCTCGTAATTCTAGACTTTCATTGGCATATGAGGGTTTCAATCTATTTGGAGAGCTTCGTTCAACTTACTTAGTGTGGCCAATTTTCATCATAAACAATAACCTTCCTCCTTGGATGACGATAAAGAGATAGCACACAATGTTGCCAATGATTATTTGGGGTATTTTTTTTAAAGTAATTATATTATTTCATTAATTTCATTGTTTATTTGCTACACGAGAACACCTTTTATATAGTGGGACACGTAACTAAATAGAATTGTATGTTGAATGATCAATTAGGTAAGTACCAAGTTAAATATGTGAATGCATATATTGAGCCTCTTATCGTTGAGATATTGAATTTATGGGTTGGAATCACTCTGTATGACATCTACAGACCAATAGGAAAGAAACATGTAATATCATGAATTTTATATTTTTACTAAATTTTCTTTACCATGGGTACTACTATCATGAATTATTGTTAATCTGTTTTCTGTTTATGTTTAATGAATGTATTTAAGGCATGAATGGGATTCCACAAGGAATGAAGAGTTATCCCATATAATTTAATAGGTTTACTTGCTACGAGCACTTACAAATAGTTCATTTGTTCGATACAATGCATACGAGAAGAATGTAAGATAAATGATACGGCATATATTAGATGCAAGGACCGACAAAGATAAAATTTGAAAATTTTGTATTGACATTGCAAAATCCAATCACGCATTGAAAAGTGTAATTATTTCCAATGCCGAAGATGGGGACTGAAATATTATTCTTCCATTGTTATTAACAAATAAACAAAACAATGCTATGAAAGAGGTCATTCAGAAAATCAAGTTTTCGACGTTGTTTTCATTGAACATACAAAATATCTTAACAAAAAAGGTGATTTTGGTGGTGTTAAAACTCATGACTGGCATACATTCATTAAGGTAATTATTTACGTTCTACCTCTCTATCTCATAGATAGCTTTGACGAAAACATAAAACAAGTTAAATATGATTTTGGTAGATACATGAGGTAAGTAACAAATTATATGCATGAAAATGTTTTTTCTCTTTATTCTATAGGTTATTGACATATTTTGTTTTACATATTGGATATTTATTATATATGGCTCAATTTTGTTGATCATTGTTATTTTATTGCATCATTTGTAGGTGGATTTCATCTAAATAAATATATAAAGAATAAATTAGGTACTGGAAGAGAGAAATTCCTCTTCTAATTTGTCAAATGCAAAAGTATTTACCTCCAACAATTTTCAATGCCCAAGAACACTATCTCATACACCAAGTTGAGGAGATTGAGTTGTGTGGACCTATAAACTCAAGGTCAATGTGGATGGTGGAAAGGAATTTGAAGTCATTGAAGGCTTTTGTTACAAAAAGAGAACGTTGTGAGGGTTCTAGGGTGCAGATATATATGGCATATTAGTCCATGCTATTCAATAGTCAGTATCTTCCAAATTTAGGAGAAAATATCAATCTGCCTCGCATTTGGCATGTCAACTCCATCAACAAATTTGAAGGGGAGGTCTTTTTGGGGAAAGGTAGAAAAAGGAAAGTGAAAGGTAATTGAAAGGTGTACATTTAATTTATTATACAATTAATTTTTCAATTTCATATTCATATATATATATATATATATAAACTCATGTAATTTTTATTATTCCATCAGTATTTTAACGTAAACTTAGTTTCCTTTAATGATAGCTAATTTACAATTCTTAATTATTATTTTTTTATATAGTTGGTCACATGTGGGATGCACTAGATTTATAAGTTGCAAAAAATCTTGATTGGATGAGGAATGGATAGAACGATGCACATAGTTCTATGGTACCTTATCATGGGAAGGGGTAAATAAATTGATTAAAATAGTGAATCGTTATAGAGAATAATATCCCGTTGAACTTACACAAAGGGAAATTGAATTAGCATGTGGTTTAAAAGATAAAAAGGAAAGTATATTTATCTTGCTCATTTTTTCATTGGTTCCCGTTATATCAATGAATTTCTTTTGTTTATTTCTTCTTATATATTTATTTATTGAGTTGGGCATTATGTAGTTGATACACCACAAGGCTATGTGGTGGAATGGTTGTAAATTCCACATCAAAAATTTGGATGAAAAGAAGAAGATATCCGATTATGGGATAACTGTAGTTTTCCATGTCAGTAATGTTTCCTCTAGAAGTGACAAGCATCCAAAAGTATCTAAAAATAGGTTCCATGGTGAAATATATAATTGAGTTAGATGAAAAAGATTAACAATGACATTGTAGCAATGTTGGAATCTAGGAGTTGTTATGAGCATGATGGGACATATGATGATTCTTCTAGGTACTTGTTTAAGCAACATATCATTTGTCGTATTTGTTACACATTTTCATATGTTTTCTTTTCATTTACTCATAGATATTATTTATATATATAAAATTATTGTAATAATTATGCATTGTATATGTTCAAATCATCATCATCATCATTAATTTTATAATCATCATCATCATCATCAATGTTATCATCAACATCATCATCATCATCATAATCATCATCATAATCACCATCATTATCAATATCATCATCAACATATGTGGAACGAAAGGGAGAAAAATAAATTGATTTTTAGTGATCCAACCCATTATTGATTGGTTCTACTAAATGATTAATATAACATAAAACAAATTTAATTGTACATAATGATAAGTAAATGATGCATAAACTTTGAAATTAAACTAAATTTTAATAGTGAGATGTGTAACAATATCTCATCTATTTTTTTATAATATATACAGAATTATTATTTTTAATTTTTTATAATATCAACACTCTTTAAATATAGAGATTTCAATATAGAGATATGTTGAATAGTTATAAAAAATAGAATAAAAAATCATTTAAAAATAAATTTAAATATTATAAAAGATAGAGATATGTTGAATAGTCATCACCACCATCGTCATCATCATATTCATCATCATTATTATAATCATCATCTTCATATTCATTGTTGTCATCTGTATCATCATCATCATATTCATTATCATCATCATTATCATCATCCTCATCCTCATCCTCACCATCAACATTATCATCACAATAAATAAAATACCTTAAGTTTTTCCTCCCTTGACCATGTTTGAGGTAATGGAATTTCTGGAAGTTCTTTTTTACAAAATGCCTCCAAAACTTCAATTCTTATGACCTACAAAAAAACCCGTATTATTTATAAGATACAAACATAACCTTTATAACCCTTGTCCCCTAAATTTCAGCCACTTTAATTGATAACCTTATCACCCTTCTATAAATACTCACCAATATAACACCTATTCCTTATAACCTTCAAAAATTTTCACACATATCAATATTAAAATTGAAATTCCTATCCCATATAACCTTTAGCAACTACTCCCTAACTCATATAATCACTAATTATTATAAACCAAAATCCTTAGCCACTAACAATTATAAGACCTTGGTTCTATACACCTTAGTCATTACCCCCTCGTCTAACTAATCCTTAACCTCTATATCACTTTACCCTTATAAACTCTCATCCTATCGATCATATTTCCTAACATTTATAACACATAAGGGATACATCGTGTGAATTACCATAAATATTAACCCCTATAACTAATTATAATGCACATCCAAAACAAAGGATGTATTCCCTACCATTAGCCAACCCATCACATGAGGAAAAGGAGTTTTTTAGTTTGAACTCACCAAATTCATTTTTTGGTCTGAACTCTCCCATCTCGTGTGCAAAGAGATGCAACGATTTGATCTCTGCAATCTTCAGTTATTGTGGTCGTGTACATCCCATGATCCAAAGTCATTTTTTGTTTGAAATCTCCCATCCCATGAGAAAAGAGACCCATCTAGTCGATATCTGCATACTGGGGTTATTGCGGTCGTGTATGGGAGGGAAAGGCCGAGTATAGAAACCCATATGGTTCTCAGTCTGAGCTAGAAACTCGGAGCATAGCCGAGCAAATAAATAGAGGAGCCAATGACTCAAAAATTGGCGAGTCATGATCCCTAAATATCTTTTTTTAATCTCTTTGTCTCTATTTGTCATCGTTTTTTCTCACCGTGCACGTCAGTTGAAACCTCTCCCCTCGTGATTTTTCCCTTTCTCACGCTATCCATTTTCCTGAAACCCCACCCCTCATGGATTTTACCTTGCTCACGCTATCCGATTTCCTAGAACTCCTCCCCTTTCTCATGCTATACAAACAATACAACATTGAATATGAGTCCAAATGTATACGAACAATACAACATTGAATATGAGGAGTGGGAAGTAGAAATGATGAGCTAGCATCCAACTAGTGACATGAATAGAATTTGAAATATATTGTTAATTTCACTTTTATATTTCACCTATGCACATAGTACACTCTCTAATTTGACTGGTCATTACCATTTTTTTTTAACAAAGACGGATATTATTGTATATTAACAAAAAATCCTAGATGTTGGCGCATTGGCAGAGTACATCAAGATTTCCAGTTCTGAAAATTAATTTCTATATCTAGTTCTACTAGGTTGTCATCTCCGTAGTGTTCGCAGTAGTAAACAACAATAAGAGCTAAATTCCTACTGTATATATTTTGAAATATGTAGACATATTTCCCCAACATTAGAAAAAAAAACATCTAAAACCTGATTATTTTTCCTAGGGATATCCCAAAGCCAATTCCATCGGAAACGTTTCGGTTGGCTTCCACTTCTTTCTGTACTCGAGCTTTGAAGGCCAATTTTCCAACTTATACCTCGACATGGGTCAGTCTATCCGATAGCACCTGAATGGCTTGGGATTTCTCTTGGTGATCAGTTTCCACGACAAATGATATCTCCCTTTGGATCAATCTGACTTTGTGTAGGTCCTCTTCTATTTTCTCTAAATGCTCCTTTATCTCTCCTTTGAACCAACAAAACTGCTGCTTTGGCTGTCCATTTCATCTTTGGCCCTTTCGTAAACAGCGCCCCATGGTAGCCAAGTCATGCTACAAACAACATGTTTTTCTATCTTCAATGGTGTCCATATTTCCACTATGATAATCAGAGAGTCAAGCCACTTGGTGGTGCTCACAATGTTGAAAAACAATCTCTTGGTGAATGCATACAATGAACGAATTCTTGTTTTCCTTACCAATTGTTGAATGAATATATGTATTGCGAGGGCGATATGTATCCTTGATCCAATCATCTTTTTAGATGATCAGTTCAATATCGATGGCACACTTTAAATCTATTGGTTCCTTCATGGCTCAATATTAGTTCACGATTGATGTCATCCCACCTGAATTTGCTTGGTATGAAGACATCTTTGCATCACTCATTCGGGGAACACATGAATTGATGTCTGTTCTGATTTGCGCCTCTTGTGCAGATATTGTTCTCTCAGCGAATTTCTAGATAGGCGTGTCACCTCTACACACCAACTCCATCTCAGTTGGTAATTTAGTTATCCAGTTTTCCCCTTCGCTCATGGGAAACATCTCCTTTGTTTGTGCTTGTCTTAAGGTCATTCGTCCAACCACCTCGCCCCGTTTAAACTCTGCGTTCCAGGCATGGGACCAGGAGGAAAAGTGGGTTGTCCAACTAGGGGAGTGGTTCACGCCCATGTTCAGGATCGTTCAGGATAAGAGTGCTAGGTTCCAATCTAATCAATCTGGTAGTGACTTGGTATGCTTCGGCGTTGTTTTTACACAAAACATGAAATAATATTAGATTGTAAACTTTTGTATCTATGTTTTGTATTGTCATTACGATTTGTCTTAGTTGAATTTTAGTTGTCTTGGTTCTCCTGATCATAAAACCAATTAGGCTTTGTGGATCCCCTATCACCCTATCCTGCAATATTCCTTTTCTCCAAGGTTTTCGTGCAGGAGAACAAGAGCATCGGCTTGGTTGTTTGTAATATTACCAAGTCCCCAAGTGTTCTCAAGTTCCATTTGTCCATCGATACCTAAGATAATCCCTCCCCCTCTTGTCATCCCTGGTCATCACCATCGTTGCGCAACCAAGCCCCCAAGTGTTCTCAAGTTCCATTTGTCCATCGATACCTAAGATAATCCCTCCCCCTCTTGTCGGCCCTGGTCATCACCATCGTTGCGTGCAATGAAGTTGTATGATAATGTTGAGCTAAACTAAACATCTCATAATATTCTCATTTCATTCATGCCCCAAAATAGTAGTTACCCAAAATATCACACATGTTTTGAATGCATGCTTCTTGGTTCAGTAAGTATTGTACAGAAAAATCGATACTTGTTTTTACTTTGAAATTAAATGCTTTATCTTAGTTGAAAAGATATTTGCAAGAAAAGTTGTTACTTATCATTGTTATTATATTATATTTTTATTACGGATCTTGGTCAATATACCAAGATGATGAAGTGTGATTAACTCCTCTCCAAGTATGGCTAAGTTAGGTTGTTTCTCAAGGTACTAGACACCCCTTGATGATATCTCCAACACTTAGCCTTCAGGAGAAGTAGGAGGACTTAAGGATCACTTCATCCAGTTTGGACCTTCCTATATGGTGACAATGAAAAAAATTATTGTATGGAACATGTGGACTATGTGCCTTGAGAGAGAACACCTTGTTGATTACCTTTTTCCTTGTATTCCTCATTATTCAATTATCCTTTAAGATATTTCCACCTCTGATCACTTTATGTTTGGTAGCTATACTAGGGATTGTCGGGTGCTATGGTTTCATTACAGTGTAATTATTCATATATTTATAAAGGATAGGTTTTTTCTTAAACCGTGAAGTGAACCCTAATGTTGATTTATGTGCCCTAAAGTTGAGTTATGAGGCTTACATGTGGTTTCGACTATTGATTAAAATTGGAATGTTGAATAAACTTGGAATGCTGGGCTATCCTGAATTGTGGGATAAATCATGTCTAGGATGTGACTCAACCGTGGGATGGAACCATGAACTTCTTTGTGGGTTGTGGACTATGTTTCCACCTTTTTTGAGCTCATGATGGAACCATGAACTGCTTTATGGATCATGAATGTAAATTGGTATGTGTAACGTAGTTATTTTACTATACATTGTTATTGTTTATTTTCATCAATTATAATATTGTTATTGTACATGGTATTTGGTAATGCACTGAACTTTAGAATATATGGCATTAGTGGAATGATCAAGATTTATTATTGTTGTTCCCGAAGCCCATGTATTTAATTTTTTTGGGGTCCATTCCAAACCTTTGTTTCCCACTTATTTTCCCAATCAACATCTACGGGTGGATGATGCAGGCCTAAAAACATATACATTCCAATTACTTACCTACAATTTCCCTTTATAGAGGAAACGAAACAATAGTGCAAATATGTTCAAGTTGTTTCTATTGGATCGTGCCAAGTCTTCACTTTTGTGGCTGAATTATAATAATATATTTTCCATGTCTACAATCATTGATGAAGTCAATAACCAACCAAAGAAACCATTAATAAAAGAGAAACAAAATTTGTAATCATGAAAAACTAGAAGAATGAAACAAACCTAAAGGTGAATTTCATGATAATTATCAATGCCTAAAAAAATACCAACTCCTTTCAGTTAATCCATTAACTCGATTTCTAACATAAGAGAATGTTTTGCGTGTATGAGAGTTGCTCCTATTTTCCCTCCATAAATTGCAGTAATAAGCTTACCCATAGCTAGATTTGTCCTTGGAAGTGGGAATTATTATGAGGGAATGTGATTTATTTTACAAAATTTATAATATGATCCCATCTGTTCATTTGTTAAAGGGTATGCCTTAGATAAATTTGCATCATTCATAGAGGAAAACTATAAATTGACAATTGTTCCACATGAATCTTGTTTCCATGCAGAGCGATGAGTGTATATTTTTTCCATGTTAATTATTTGTACCCATTTGAATTGTTGTAGAAAATTATGTTGGAAACATCAATTATGAACATCTTGCACAATTAAACTCTAAAATTGAAACTAAACATATAGCAATTCAAACTAGCAATACAATGCAACACCTTGAGTTAAGTTATCCTTCACTTGTTGTCTACAACCCTCTTACTAGAATGTTTGTTATATCCTTCTAAGATATGTGATTACCTTAAACCCTCTCTCTCTCTCTCTCAAGGTATGATCACATTCCTTGGTGACTTGTTTCTTGAAAGAAATGGTATGATCCTAAATGTGTCCGAGTATCAGGAAGGTCTAAACCACTATCTTTTGATACTAAGTTCCGATTATTTTACTCGTCTTGAATTTTCTTTTGTACTATTGTTACTGTGTAACTCGGGGGCCCACTTTAGCACACGGATCATGGGAGAGTGATAAAGTTGAAAGAGATGAAAATTGTGTTTAAATTATCTTTTTGCTTCTCATCTAGCACAATGATATAAACTTTACTCCTCAATGCATATTTTCCTCTCTAACATGCTAATTGTTTTATTTGCAACTCTTATGGTTTCTTGATTCTTTTATTTATTTTGTATGACTATAACAAGTCCATCAGTCTCCACATAAATGTCATCTTCAATCTTCTCCCTATCATTTTTGTCAACAAAATCTTCTTTTAGTTTTTTTTATGATCATAAATTACATAATTCTATTGTATTGTAGTGATACATACAAGGGTTGTTTCTATATCCTTATAGTTTTTAAAGTTGAATGCCATATTTCTTAGCAAATAATTCTCTTAAAAAAAGGGGGGTTGATATTGATGAGACTATTTCTCCAATTTCAAGATGTTTTGGGATGCATGGAAAAGAACCAGGTTTGGTAGGTTATAGGTGGAGTATTCCTTATACAACGGAAGTATACTTTAAATATTCTTAAATTTTACAGTTTAATAGTGGAGAATAGTCTATGTTAATACACATTTAGATTTCTAGCTAACCAACATATTATCGAAGAACCTAGAAAAGGGGAAGTTCAAGATGATGAGACAATATTGTGGTTTGATGGAGAACCTATCCCTTATTTTTTTGAATCCATTTTCCATTATCCTTTTATTGTTTGAGTGCTTGGAGTTTGAGTAGGTATGACACACGTGTATGAGAGAGGTTCTTATGCATGAGAGCACATTGCTCAAGAATACATCAATAGGTAATCTGTATTACTTGAGAGTTACACTATAGTATGTTCTTCCAATTGCTATCATTATGTGGGGTGTTAGTTTAGAATTTTTGGTGAATCTGAGGGGGTGGAATGATTTTGTCCATAAATATTTGTTTTCATCCCTTGGAATCACATTTTGAGAAATATTATTATTCCTTTTCGAGGTCATCACCTATTGAAAGTCTTCTTAAATTACACATTGGTTATGGTGATGTCTTCTTTCGAAATTTGGAAGAAATTGTACAATTATTATCCTTCCTTCACCTTAGTACTTCATGCCTTGTAGAGCCTTTCAAACAATAGAAAAAAATCCTTCCTAGTCTACCAACTCCATGAAGACTACCTCTACATATCATCCCATCGCTTCATTTTCTAATGGGTATTCCTTAGACAAATTTTCATCATTCATAGAGAAAAAATAAAAATTGAGAATTGTTCCACGTGAATCTTGTTTCCATGCAGAGGGATGAGTGTATCTCTTTTGCATGTTAATGAGTTGTACCAGTTTTAATTGTTGGAAAAAACTCTGTTGGAAACATCAATTATGAACAACTTGGACAATTAAACTCTAAAATTGAAACTAAACATACAACAATTCAAACGAACAATAAAATGCAACCCCTTGAATTAGGTTACCCTTCACTTGTTGTCTACAACCCTCTTCCTGGAATGTTTTGTTATATCCTTCTAAGATATGTGCTTACCCTAAAATCTCTCTCTCTCAAGGTATTATCTCGTTCCTTGGTGACTTATTTCTTGAAAGACAAGGTCTGATCCTAAATCTGTCTGAGAATCAAGAAGGTCTAAACCACTATATTTTGATACTATGTTCTAATTATTTTACTGGTCTTGAATTTTCTGTTGTACTATTGTTACTGAGCATATCAAGGACTAACGTTGAAACTTGCATGGTAGAGTTGAGCTATAAAACAATTAAATGTTGATGACCAAATTGTTGATGACTAGTGTGATGCCTTAGGATTGTTTTCCACCCTTGCGCTGACCTTAATATCCCTCTTCGGGTGCCATCCACCATAACACTACCTTATATGAATTTTTTGGAGTACTTTACTGTCATTTTTTATTGTGAGTTGGTCATACTGTTGTGCTTCTACTATTTTTTATTTGTGAGGGTTAGATGATATTTTTAGGGTCTTTTACAGTTTTGGGTTCTCTCCTTTCACATGTATGTTGGTCTAGTTGAGTCTCATGCAAGTAACCTAATGCTAAGAGGTTGAAGTCCTCCTAATAGAATTTTTTTTTTGAGGATCATGGAGTTCTTCCCTAATATCTAATGTTGAGTTTATAATTAGTTTAGATATGATTTATAATTCTACTTATATATATATATATATATATATATATATATATATATATATATTGCTATTATTAATACTGTTATAGTTTTCACTACTTTAATGGATACTGTAGCTCATTCTTTTTGGGACATGTTGGACATGAAGGATATTGAGGCATGGTTTTTATTTTCCACAAAAAGTACATAATTTTATAATACTGTAGTGATACTTAAAAGGGATAATTCTAGATCCTTATAGTTTGTAAATTCGAAGGAGAGATTTGTTAGCAAAGGATTCTCTCAAAAAGAGGGGGTTGATATTGACGATACTTTTGCACCAATTTCAAGAGATTTTGGGATGCATGGGAAAGACCCAAGTTTTCTCTGTGTCTCTTTTTTTATGCAATTAATTAAAGGTATGCTAATATATCAAATGTCTAACATGTTCGACATGCATTTCGAACTCAACCTAACATGGCTCTTCATCAGGCTTCACCCATGAGAGAGGTTCTTATGCATGAGGGAAAATCTCTCAAGCATACATGAATAGGTAAGCTGCATTACTCGAGAGTTACACTATAGTATGTTCTTTGAATTCCTATCATTATGTTGGGCGTTAATTTAGAATTTGGTGTGAATTTGACGGGGTGTAATAATGTTGTCCATAAAAATTTGTTTCTATCCTGTGGAATCACATTTTTTAGAAGACTTAGTATGCATTTTTGAGTTCATAACCTATTGGAAGTCTTGTTATATTATATGTTTCTTATGGTGGTGTCTTCTTTCAAAAATTGGAAGCAATTGTACAATTCTTATCATTCCTTCACGTCAGTAATTTATGCCTTGTACTAGAGCCTTACCAACAATAACAAAACCCAACACACTAGACTACTAACTCCATGAATAATACCTCTACAAATTAAATCAAATATGTGTTCCCCATCCCCCAAAATGCTTAATACTAGTCAAGGAATCCCATTCCTCATTCAATGGTGGACATTTTTACATCATAAAACCCTCCATTACTTAAAACACCACTTTTGTTGGCCATCCTTGCACAAATTTGTATAAGTCTTGATCCATAATGCTAAACCTGTCAATCATAAATTTGACATTTATCAACCTCTCCATATTCCTTCTCACATTTGGGAGTCCATTTCCATGGATTTTATCAGTGATGTCCCAATCAAGGTATTGGACACCGATGCCATTTATTACCACAATCGGGCCTTCAAATTCCCCACAAATACCTATTATTTTCCTAATATGAACTATTGATATGGAATGAACCCATGTTCAAGTCTAGAATTGATATGGCAATTATAGAAGATGAAAAGTGTAGAAATTCCGACCAGCAATAGATTAATTTCACTCACAACAAATTACAATTGATCATGCAAAATTGTCAACAATGGAGACTAAAAATGGAGCTGTAACACAAAATTATATTAACTCAGTGTACAATAGCCAACCCTGTAATATCGTAGGGTGATAAATAAATAGAATACATGAAGAAATAGAATGAATGAGGAAGCATCCAAATCTAGCATAAAGCAGGCTTACCCAAAATAGGCAAATCCCCCAAATGTGTAAAAAGATGATCCCAAATCTGTCATGAGGCTCACGAATTGGAAAGGGCACATGGGAAAGCTAATGAGGGGTGAAATGGCAGCTCATACATGCTTTTTCATGGAGGAAAGAGTGGAGGTTGAAAGGGGAATAAAACAGGTTCACCTCACCTAGTCTTGCTTTCCTTATGTGCTTTAAAAACTGAAAAAGCAGTCAACAAAGCAGAAAAAGTAGAAGGGCACCTAGGAGGCTAGGATTAAAGCAGATTTGGTTCCTAAGGATTTCCCAATCACTACATGAGTCAAAGATGGCAATTTTGACCTCTATGGATAGTCAATTAGCAACTTGAACATGGTGGGACTCATGAACTAGGCAAATAAGACAAAAATAAATGAATTAATGTCTAAGTGGGTAATACTATGGGTTTGATTATTCTAACACCCCCCCTTAAGCCTGACTTTATGAGTAATAAATCAAAAATGTAGGGCCTAGCAACAAGGCTTAGTCACCCTTTACATACTGCAAGTCCATATAAACCAAGGAAAGAGGCAAAACCAACTTGGGAAAATCCTCCCTTAAACATGGATTGTAAAACAAGATTGTAGAATCTTATCTCCACTCATGCCTTTACAACATGATCAGCAATCCCCATCAGTGATTTGAGATTGCTGAAGTTCTTCTCACAAAATGCTTTGGTGAAGATATTAGCTACTTGTTCTGAACATGAACAGAAGAGTAGGTGAATGGTGCCATCATGCACAAGCTCTCTGATGTAGTGCATGTGAATCTCAATGTGTCTGGTTCTCTGCTTCTGAACTGGATCTTTGCAGATTTGAATGGTACTCTGGTTATCATAGTAGATGGTAGTAGATTACTCAGGTTCGAAACCACACTCTCCAAGTAAACCCTGCAACCATAAACACTGAGTTGTTGCATTGACAACTCCTCTGTACTAAGCTTCTGTAGATGAGAGTGAAATGGCACTCTGTTTCTTGCTTGACCAGATGATTGACCCTTCTACAAGCATGAACATATAACCTGAAGTGGACTTCCTGTCTGTGCTATCACCTGCCCAATCACTGTCAGTAAAACCAATTAACTCAAGGTCAGAATTGGCTATATAGAAAATCCCATGTGTCCTTGTTCCCTGAACAAAGCTAAGGATCCTCTTGGCTGCTTTCCAATGGAGCTCATGGGGCTGATCCATGAATATAGAAGCAACACTGACTTCATAACAAATATCAGGTCCAGTATGTGTCAAATACAATAAACATCCAATCAACTGTCTATACAAAGTGTTGTTTACCATCAGTGGAGAATCATCTTCCTCCAGCTTCACTCCTGAAAGGAAAGGAGTTTTGCTTGCTTTGCAATATTGCATTCTGAATTTGATCAGCAAATCCAAGGCATATTTGGACTGGTGCACCTTGATTCCAGCTTTGGTTTGAGCAATCTCAAGCCCCGTAAATTGACTTAAGAGCCCCAAATTTGTCATGGAGAAGGCTTGGTTCATAGCTCCTTTTAGGGAAGCAATCTCAGCCTGTGAGCTTCCTATAATGAGGAGGTCATCAACATATAACACAATGATCATTAATGAACCATTAATTACCTTCATATAGACATTCGAATCTGATTTGCACCGAACAAAATTCAAAGATAGCAAGAATCTATCTATCTTGGAATACCAAGCCCTGGGGGCTTGCTTTAGCCCATACAATGACTTTCTCAACCTGCACACAAGAGAATGGCCAGTAGAAAAACCTTGGGGATGCTGCATATATATCTCCTCAGTGAGATCACCATTCGTAAAGGAACATTTTACATCCATATGATGTACCTCCCATTGCCTTGATGCTCCAATGGCTAGAGCTAGCCTGATTGAATCCATCTTTGCCACTGGGGAAAAAGTCTCATTGTAATCAATGCCATGAACCTGTGAGTAGCATTTAGCTACCAATATAGCCTTGTACTTCAGTGGTGAACAATCAGCAGCAAATTTGGTCTTATAGACCCACTTACACTGTACTAGTTTTCTCCCTGGAGGAAGATCCACTAGCTCCCATGTGTTGATCTTCTGTAGCGAGTTGAACTACTCATTCATGGAAGCTTGCCATCTTGGATCTCCTGCTTCTTCTTCATATGTTTGAGGATCAGACTCCACCATCAAATAGAATTTTTCAGCAAACTCAGGATCCTTCATGCACAGACCATTCTCAAATTGAGATCTAGTCCTCCTTGGGTCATTGGGATCCCCAACTAACTGTCCTGCTGCATGTAGTGTCTTGGCTGCCCATTTAGGCCTTGTGGGGCTGTTTGGGTCTGAAATAAACTCATATACATCAGACAAATCAGAATCATCATGTTCAACAAACTCTTTACTTACTTCTTGAGGTTCAGGTAGTGAAGAGGCTTCACCAATCTCCACTTCTGCAAGGGGTTCTTCTTCAAACTAAACACACCTTTCAATGAAGGATTTGTTTGTACCCTTTTGAATCTTTAGAGTATCCCACAAAAAGACACTCTTGGCTTTGGGGCTTCAAAGCCTTCCTCTTCTCCGTCGGGATTCTAGCCCATGCCTTTGAGCCAAAAATCTTGAAATGGGTCGCATCTGGCTTATGCCCACTCCATGCTTCGAAGGGAGTCATGCCATCCAACTGTTTGTGAGACACCCTATTCTAAATATAGGCCACACAGTTGATAGCTTTGGCCCAGTACTTTGGTGGCAAAGTTTTGGCCTCCATCATGCATGTTGCCATCTCCTTCAGTGATCTGTTCTTCCTCTCTGCAACACCATTTTGCTGTGGTGTGTAGGGAATAGAATTCTGCATCTGAATACCTACATCTGCACAATAGTTAATAAACTCAGTCTTGACATACTCACCACCATTGTCAGACCTAAGTACCTTGAGCTTTCTTCCACACTGGTTTCCAACCAAAACCTTGAAGACTTTGAATAGGCCAAAAACTTCTGACTTGTGTTTCATGAAGTGAACCCAACAATACCTGGAAAAATCATCAATAAAGGTCAATGCATATTTGGCCTGACTCATGGACATATGAGGGAATGGGCCAGCAACATCACTGTGAATCAGCTCGAGGGGTACAGAGGTTCTCTCATGGCTGGCTTTCTCAAATTTGTGCTTTGGGTGTTTTCCTAGGATACAGGCTTGGCATACTCCTTTGGAAAATTTTATCTTGGGAAACCCTATGAACATATCTTTCTCACTAAGATCAGACAAATACTTGTAATTTAAATGGCCAAATATTTCATGCCATAGCTTGCTAGCTTCATTAGCATGGATAAGAAGAGCAGAGGGGTTTGAGTAAGGCAGGAAGTGTGAAAACATGTATACCTTTTGAGCATGATTCACTACTCCTTTTGCAATGATTCTTCCACTTGAGATTTATGTGATCTCCACTTCATCTGGTGATAATGTGACTTTCTTAGGAGACCTAGTGTGGGTCATCTGGTACACTGATAGAAGGTTGGAGGCGAGACCAGGGACATACAGCACATTGTTGAAGTTACCATGATCAAGATCTATCCTTCCTTTGCCTTTGCTTTCAGTGAGAGAGTCATTTCCCAGTACAATAGATGGTCCTTTCAACATATACAGTGAGGAGAAGGCCTCCTTAGTCGAAACCATGTGTCTTGAAGCTCCAGAATCTATGATAAAACTGGGTGAGCTTGATGTGCTAGCAACTAGAGCATGAACTCTCTCTCTGTCATCAGAACTTGATCCTCCTTCTCTCTTCTTTGAGATTTCTGGAAGGGAGATGCCATTCTTCTACAGGAGATTGGTCAGCATATCAATCTGCTTTTTCATACAAGAGCTTTCAGTGTGATTGCCCTTCGAATAGTATGAGCACTTGTTCATTTCACCTTTGTTTTTCTTCTTCTGGGTATTTTTCTTGGGACCTTGTTGATCCTCTGGAGACTACTTCTTGTCTCTTCCTTTCTCAGTTGGCTTTTTATCTTTATTCTTGATTTTTGAATGCACCTTCGAATCTCCAGCAATCAAAGCTTGATCTTTGGATGGTTTGATGGTGCCCATCATCACCAACTTGTCTTGTTCTTGTGTGAGAGATTCCATGAAATCTGCAAGGCTGGGCATATTCCAGGTTCGACCTGTGAGTTTTGTGGCATAGAAGGTCGAAACAAAGACTGAGTAGTCAGGTCCTAGCTTCGAGAGGATGGCCAATACAATCTGATCATCTTTCTTTTCAATACCACACTGTTTCAGCTGCAAAACTAGTGCTTTGAAATTGGAGAAGTATAGCTGCAGTGATTCAAAATTACTGGGACTCGGGGAAATCAGCTCATTTTTGATCTAGTGTCCCCTCATCTCATCTGTCTTTCCGAAGAGTTCAGAAAGTTTCTCCCATACTTGATCCGGTGAAGTTAATCCATCGAGATGGAAAAGGAGGTCTCGGGAAATACTGAGACATAGGAGGCCATAGGCCTCATCTCTCCGATTGTGCCATTTGATCTTATCTACAGCAGCATTATGCTCTGCTTCTGTAGCCATAGTCACCCTGTAGAGGCCTTTCGCTCTCAACAATATCTCCATCTCTGCTTTCCATTCAAAAAATTTGAAGGGAGTGAGGATAGTTTTCTGTGAATCCATAGCTTTAGAAAATCTATCCCGGCTGTCAGTAGAAGGCTCCCAGTCTTGATGTCGAACCTGCAAAACAATTTTTGAAGGAGAGTAACAACCTACAATGGCTCTGATACCAAGTAGAAATTCTGACCAGCAATAGATTAATTTCACTCACAACAAATTACAATTGATCATGCAAAATTGTCAACAATGGAGACTGAAAATGGAGCTGTAACACAAAATTATATTAACTCAGTGTATAATAGCCAACCCTGTAATATCATAGGCTGCTGAATAAATATAATACATGAAGAAATCGAATGCATGAGTAAGCATCCAAATCTAGCATAAAGCAGGCTTACCCAAAATAGGCAAATCCCCCGTAGGTGTAAAAAGCTGATCCCAAATCTGTCATGAGGCTCACGAATTGGCAAGGGCACATGGGTAAGCTAATGAGGGGTGAAATGGAAGCTCATACATTCTTTTGCATGGAGGAAAGATTGGATGATGAAAGGGGAATAAAACAGGTTCACCTCACCTAGTCTTGCTTTCCTTATGTGCTTTAAAAACTGAAAAAGCAGTCAACAAAGCAGAAAAAGAAGAAGGGCACCTAGGAGGCCAGGAATAAAGCAGATTTGATTCCTAAGGCTTTCCCAAGTGCTACATGAGTCAAAGATGGCAAGTTTGACCTCTATGGATAGGCAATTAGCAACTTGAACATGGTGGGACCCATGAACTAGGCAAATAAGACAAAAATAAATGAATTAATGTTTAAGTGGGTAATACTATGGGTTTGATTATTCTAACAACAAGCTTTGGAAGTATGCCCAGAGTTCAAGGGTATTGAACAACAACTGTACTAGAGGATGTATGGCTGAAATTTTGTGGTACATGTATGCATATATTAATCACGAGGTGATGTAAATGTTATATGGTGGTTGGTTGGATATAGATAACATTTCATATTTTTTCATCATCATCCATCCATTCTATTGCAATTTTAAAATTCCCTTGAATACCCACTATTTGGAAGACCCTCTCCTCTCCCAAATGATTGTGCATGATATTAAAATTCCCAATGGTGAATGAAATCAAATTTGCATTTTCTCTAATCTTTTTAGAGCTTGAATATGAAAGGTATCATTTAGATTCAATAGTCTTCCATACTACCTCTTTTCCTAGAGAGGAAGTTACAAAGTATATTTTTCATGAGGACAACCTTATATTATCAACATTAGAAGAAATAGGCCTTGGATATTACAATGAAGGTATATATATATTCACTCATCGATGAATGTCTGAAAATCCAATGCAATTTTAAATGTTATTCCAAGACTGGAATCTTTAGTTTTTCCCATTTTGATCCAATATTTTCCTTTGTATATGATGCTTATCTTGAATATTCTATTTGAGATATTTTATAATCTCATGGAAAAGTTAGTGACCATGTCATAAAGGTTGAGGTAGGAATCCATTTTGAAGAATTTTCATCTTATACTAATGAAGACATTGAATTTCAACTTCAAACTAACATCAAAATTTCTAATTATTTTGAGTTATTTTATGTTTCTATTGAGAGGTGGAAGGAAAATTTGATTCTAAAGTTGATCGTTCAATATGGAAT
>LPNX010367373.1:692321-703947 GCA_001517045.1 Pseudotsuga menziesii
TCGAGCACCAGAGAAACCCACCACAAAACGGTGAATAAACGCCCTCATTTTCCAGAAAACACTGCAATGCTGCTGGAAAAAACGCCCTGTTATCCAGCAAACATGATGGAAAAAATGTGGAGAAAACCCACATAAAACACAAGGAGTAAAACGCCCTCGTTTTCCAGAAAACACTGTGGGAAATTTGAAAAAATGCATAAATCAGCCATATTTCAAAGAAATCATCACAAAACTTCTTAACAATGAGGATTGATTTTTAAAAGTCAATGCCTGAATCGTAACAACGAGTACGATGACAATAATCTTAATACAACAATCAAAATTTAGATATCATTGCCAAAAAAAAATGACCAAACAGAGAATTCAGAAACATTTAGCAGTTGAATGACCAAACAGAGAATTGAAAAACATTTAGCACTATCATTTTGGTGTAGAAGCTACAGAATGAGACCACAACCTGAGATTTTCTTTCATATCAAGTGCTGTCGCACTTGGCATCGGAAGTTCCCAGTTTTTCAAGGGCAGATCTTGAAACCCTAAAATCTTGGTGCTATTTTCATGATCCATAAGTCGCTTCAATCCAGGAAGAAGAGTCAGTACTCGCGGGGTCAACTGGTCCTTCCTGAACTCAAAACCAAGCTCCACAAAACCTTTTATCTCCTCGAACTCTGGATCCAGTCTACTTTTGCGGCCTCTCTGGTTCTCCTTCCATGGGGAAACGTTATCTCGTTGCTGAAGATGTAAAGTGTTCAGTTGAGGCACGTGCAGACACATAGGATGATCTGAGGGCGTGCCTTCCCTCTTTTCTATACGCGCAATGATCTGACTAGTGTTGGCCTCTGATTATCAAAACTGGAGGAGCCTGGTGAGTCTCGCGACACGCGATCCTTCTCCTACCGAGTTGTTTCAGAGGCGTGTTAGTAGTAGCCGTTATCCAGCCACACAAGGGAAAAAACACCCTAAACCCAGCTCGCACACGATAGAAAAAACGCCCTAAACCCAGCTCGGCTTGGTGCAGGTGCACTCACACCACCAGCAAAGGAGCTCGCAGGCCCAGCAAAGGAGCTCGCAGGTACCTAGCAGGCAAGGCTTGGAGCACTGGTGAATAGCTGAGGCAAAAATGTTGAATAAAACATACCGCAACATATTGGATATTTAAATAGTTAAAAAAAACTCTAGTTACCCCTAATATACCCCCAATATATTGATTTTTAATTTTTTAATTTTAACCCCCCAATATGAACGGACGTGATATCATATTGGTCCCTAGGTGACGCCCCCGTGCCCACTAGTTGACGATACAAAGTACCATCAGCTGCTTTAGATCCATCATTGTTGCATAATTTTACATTTTGTTCCAAAGGAGTGGATACAGATTTTCATTCACTCATTTGAAATATTTCAAGTATTTCCCTTGCATATTTTCTTTGAGTGATGGATGTTTTACTAGATTCTCTCCAAAAGGCAATGCCTAAACAATAATATAAGTCACCAAGGTATTTCATTTCAAATTCCTATGACAAATTACTTTTAATATCTGCAACTAATTGATATGCTCCATCTGTAATGATAAGATCGTCCACATATAGGGATATCAAGCAAACATTTCCTTGTTTATCTTCTTTAATATATAAACTTGAATCATTTTTACTTTTGAGAAATACTTGTTGTTTCAAGAAAGTGCCGATCTTGATGTACCATGATCTAGGATCATGTTTCAGTCCATAGATAGCTTTCTTTAACCTTCACACAAGATTCTCCTATCCTTTCTACACAAAACCTTCAGGATGCACTAAGTATACTTCCTCTTTTAAATAACCATTTAGAAAAATCAAATTTGACATCTAACTGGTGTATTCTCTAGTTATGTTTAGTAGCTAATGCGACTAACAATCTGATAGTGTTTAACTTAGCTACTGGTGCATATATCTCTTCAAAGTCAATCCCCTCTTGCTAAGAATAACCCTTAGCAACTAATCTTTCCTTGAATTTGTCAATACTACCATATGCTTTAAGTTTAGATTTGAATAGCCATTTTGATACTATGTGTACTTTGTCTTTGGGTAATTCTACTAAATCCCAAGTTTTGTTTCTCATAATAGAATTATATTATTCATTCATTGCAGTTACCCATTCTTCATTATCTTTGTCTTGTTCATAATTTAACTTCTCTATGACATTAATTATACTAGTCATCAAGGAATAATCTCTAAACTTTACTGGAGGATGAGTTTGATGGGATGGCCATAAAGGTACTACAGTACCTATTGGAGTTCCATCCATGATTCCTTTGTCTTTTGTTGTTTCATCATCTGAGGTAGTATCACTCATGCTTGATTCATGTTCCTAAACTTGCTATTGTTCTTGCACCTGCTGCTGATCCTGCACTTTCTGACATGCTCATTTGGGACCAGTTCTTCATTATAATTATTCATCATGTTACACATATCTGTATTTTCATTAAATACAACATCTCTACTAGCAATCAAAATTGTGTGAACTAGGATGAAATAGTTTGTATTCTTTCTGATCATCACAGTAGCCAACAAAGATACATTCTATGGATTTTGCATCCAATTTCCTTCTATCATCTATAGGTATGTGTGCAAAATCCCTAGAACCAAACATTCTTAAATGAATAATTTCAGGTTTATAGCCATAAAAGACTTCAAAGGGGATTTGAAGTTCTAGTTCCTTTGTTGGACTCCTATTCTTTAAGTACATAGCAGTGTTAATTGCTTCAACCCAAAATCCATTAGAAATGTTCTTACCTTGGACCATGTTGCGAGCATATTCCACCAATGTTTTGTTTTCCTTTCAGCAATACCATTTTGCTGAGGTGTATTTGTGACTGTGAATTGTTGTTGGATTCCATTTTCTGTACAGTATCTTCTGAAAGCTCCAGAAGTGTACTCACCACCTTGGTTTGATCTAAGGATTTTAATGTGTTTACCTATTTGCTTCTCAACTTTGATTCTGAATTCCTTGAAGTATTCGAATACATCGCTTTTCCTTTTGATGAAGTAAGACCATGTGAACCTGGATCTCTCATCAACAAATATCAGAAAATACCATGCACCACCAAGTGATCTGGTCTACATAGGTCAACATACATCAGTGTGTATTAGTTCAAGGAATTCAGTCTACCTCCTCTCTTCATGGTTAGGAAATTCATTTATGTGTTGTTTTCCCAATGCACGTGCATCGCATTTAATACGACCATTTTTAAATACAGGAAGACCCTCAACCTTCAACATTTTTATGTAATAAAAGGAGATCATTATGAATGAGGTGTCCATACCTTTGATTCCACAATTCGACATCTGAAATAGTTGATGTTTCTAGTTCATGGTGGTTGTCCTTGATCGCATCCAGTTTGTACAATCCACCAAGTCTGGATCCTGACACTATAACCATGTAATGATCTTGGACGTATTTGACATGGCACTTATATTTATCAAACTCAAATTTCATATCATCATTGGTGATAGAAGGAACATATATTAGATTCTTTTTTATTCCTAGGACATTCATCACATTATGTATCTATTTAAATTGTCCATCAAGAAGGTTAACACATATCACTCCATAACCTAGGACTTTGTGGGACCTGTCATCACCTAGATAGATGTGTGTTCAATCAGAAATTTCATAATACTCATCATACCAATCTCTATTACAGGACATGTGGGAAGATGCACCTGAATCTATGAACCATGCATTTTCATCATTTGTCTCAGTAGGCAAAGCATGGTCATATATAAATAGTCTTAGGTTTTTAAATCCATTGACATCTGGGGTGTCTTTTCTAACATAATTTCCATTATGTTTTATGTATCTATTATTGGAATCATTTTTTATCTTCTAAAAACAATCTCTAGCTATCTGACCTGATTTGCCACAATAATGGCATACAACATCTATATTAGCACTAGAGTCATTGCTTGACATACCTCTGTGTCTTGCATGAAACTTGCCTCTGTTTGGATTCCATTGATTTCCTCTATGTGGGCACTTGCCTATTGCCATCAACGCCTGATCTGAAGACTGAGAATTAGGATCATACACATTTATCCTTTATTCTTCTTGTATCAAGATTCCACCAAGATCTGAAAATGTAGGAGGGGTTTTTCTTGCTCCAAGTGTTGAGATGAATATTTTATAATCTGGAAACAAACCTTTTAATGTGATAGATACCAGATTAGTACTAGATACTTCTTCACTTATGTAACCTAGATTACCTCTGAATTCTTTTGATGTGTGAGAGATATTGACATCCATATTGATAGACAATAATTTGGTCTTTGAAAACAAAATTCTATTAGAGTGAGATGTCTCATACAAACCTTTCAGTTTGTTCCATGTGTCTTTGGACATCTTGGAATTTCTGATGTGAGGTATGATGTTGTCCTTTATAGACTTATGAATCAACAACTTTACTTGGGTTTCCCTTGAATTCCAATCTGAAAGAGACAATGGATCTGTAGGATTCCATTCATCCCCTTTCACAATCAGCCACAAACTAAGAGCTTCAATCATCGTAATCAGCTTGAATTTCCAATTTACATAATTTTCCCCATATAATTTTGATGCTTCAGTAATGTATAAATCGGCCAGGGATATGTCATCCATTTTTACTGTGATGAAAGGAAAATAATTTCAACAACGCAGAACAACAACATTTTTTTTGGCTCACCTCCTTCTCTAACCAACAAGCAAACAGATCGACGCACTTTTCTTTATCCTTCTCAACGTCGACAAACAACTTTTCTTTATCCTTTTCAGGGGTGACAAACAAATTTGCTTTATCTGCTCACCGACACTCTCTTGTGCTGAATGATAGGCGTGATCGACGCTCTGATTTTGCTGGTGGATGCACAGTCAATGCACCAGTGGCTATCGGAGAAGCATTGGCGTGACGAGAGAACATGTAATAATATCCTCCAGTTTAAAAAATACTAATAGCCTCCTTAATATTTTATTTTCACCAGACTGTAAAACAAAAGAAATTACATGGTGGAAGAATGCCCAGCGCAGAATCCTTTCAACCAATCCTTTGGAATCAATATCCAACAACAATCGATTTCAACCAATGACCAACAATTTCTCCACATGAGGGAAAACAAAACAAAAATTACCAGCAATTTCTTTTGAAATGATCCGGAAAAAAAAATTAGATGAAAATGGTATCTGACATCCACTCAGACACAACACTCAGGATTTTAAATTTCAGCTACACCACAAATAGTGGATCTCACACGACACACTCTTCAACCAATTTTTGGTTCCCGCACACAACCCACAACTTGGCTCTAATACCAAATTAGAGAAACCAAGAAGGAAACCAATAGAGCACAAAGAATCACTCACACCTTTAGGAGGAGAAACACTCAACTCAATTGTATTCAGAAATAAAGGTTACATATATAGAAAACTGATTAGTTAAACTAGATCCAATAAATGTGGATCAGATCCACTAGATGATAGGAGTTGTTTGAAAGATAAACCTACATATAGAAAACATACGAATATATTTATGCATTATATCTAACACTTATTACAAGACTATATTTGTTAATACACCAATCCAAAATGAAATATATAAAAATCCTCAATGACATGCATATTCACATTTATTTTATAAACAAGATATAGTTGCGAAGAAACTTAGTCCTTTCTTAATGGATAGATTCATGTAAGGAATATTGCATGGCCTTAAATTGCCTAAACAAATTTGACTTGTAAACTATGTTGTCTTTGTAGTTTGTGTGAGAATATCAGCCTCCCATAATGGAACACCTAGCCTAAGAAATTTTGTTCATATTGTTTGGAAGGATAGAAGTGCAATAAAACAAAATGATTGAACCAAATTTGTAGCCACACGAAGGAAACCTGGGACTGGATCTTGACCTGGCCACAGTTCCCACGCACATCTTCTGTTTGTTGATAGTTGTCAAACTGAAAGTAATACAAGTACACAAGCAAGGAGGGTAGCGTCAAGTTTCAAAGTGCCCTTGTCATACGAACTCTATTTCCCTTATTTCCCCTATCATACAACTTAAAATTCAAAACAAGGAGTGAGTCTATGGGAAGCCCATGCTGCCTTCAAGCAATAAGTAGCCAAACTCCCTTCTGTATTTCCTTCCATGCGTGATTGATGAGTACTTAAAGAGAGTAGGCTGATTTAAATAATATGAGGCTATCTCACAGGACGAGCATTTCGTCAATGATAATGAGCATTTTCAGACAGTTTGTGTTAGCATCCTATAGAGAGTGTCCTTATGAAAAATAAGTTGTATATTAGGTTTGGGAAGAAGCGGTCTCATTTGGAGCCGTTGGATCTGTTGTATCGTTGTAGTTCACGAAGAAGCATGTGTCCTTTGGATTTCACTATGGTTCCTTGGAGAGAGTTTTCCCAACACCGAGGGTGACTGACCTAACCAATTTTAATAGATAGATTCGACGGAACATAAGAAGCGTAAGGATTCAGGAACCTAACCATAAATTTTTGTTGTTTATCCGAAAACAAAAGTTCAATTTTTCTCGTCAGGATTGACCATTAACCTACCTAGTATTTGAAACATCCAAGCTTGTGACACATCAGGAAAAGGAAATAGTCTCAACAGCTTACCACTTATTCACTATCGACGGGTTTCAGAATTGGGTTAAATCGTATATTCATTGGCATTTGTAGATGAATTAGAAAATTTGAAGCTAAATATTGCCACGTTTCAGCCATGCACAAAGTGCATGCATATTCCACCAGATGTAAGAGGGCAGCTTCCAGAGGCTAAGCCACGTCATGTTTGAATGCGATGAGTCAATTATTAAAAACAATTCCTTGTTATCATGTCAATATCAATGACATAAAGTAAGAGCTCTAGAGAAACTATGCCCTTGAACAGTTTCTTGCACCAATATCCATAACTCCTACTTATTCACTTTCATGTACCTAGTTTTGCTGCATGAATAGAACTTTGGAAGTACCATTACATTTATTTCATGTGCTTTACTTTGGAGGGCCATTCCAGAGCCAATCTAGAGCATTCCATTTAGCAGGAAAATTTGTTATATTGCTCTAAACATTATATTATGAACATTTAATTAACTGATAGATCAATATTGCTAGATTGTTCTGAATCTAGACAGTGCACTAAAAGGATCCCCCAGCCAGTTCCGTGGAATATAGCTCCTTGAAATTTGCTGAATAAGGCTTATTCCACGTGGTGTGCTTCGTTCACAGAATTTCCAGAGTTTGAAGCAACAAGTGTCGGTCACATAGAACCTTCAGTCATCTGCAAGGTGCTCTGAAGATAAGTCGAGCAGTGCCACTTGATGTGGCATAATAGCGTCCATTTTTTGTATTTCTGCATAGTTTTACTTTTGTTTAAAGCATCGATGCCTGAACAATTCTGAGATGCCCCATGAAACCACACGACATAGCACACGTATAGTAGCGGGCCGAATGAGTCATTTGGATGATATAGTGAAGAGGGAAAGATGGATTGAATTCGTTCGAAAATATATGAAAGAACCTTTAGTGAGAGCGTTTAACTACACTTATGGATGTGTAGGTGCTTCCTACATGACCAGCTGGCCCATCGTCATATCGACGCAATGTGTTGGATATTTAGTGTCGGTTGAGCCATTTCTGGATGGAGGAAAGACCAATATGATTGATTCTGAGGCAAGCAAATGAATTTTTTGATGGCGAGAAATAGAAAATATGCAGACCCACCATGGCAGTAACGTCTTCTTTACTCCATGCTTTAGTGCTGCAGAGGCACGGGTTCGAATGTGCCTACAAGGAGAAAGCACTAACGATAGGAGATTTATGGTGGATGAGCATAGAAGATTGGGAAATTGTGTGGAGAAGAGTAATCGGATGATAAAATCCTTTTGATTCCTACTTGTGGTCTTGTTGGGCACAGTACTATTCTTGATTCTCAACACCGAGCTCACATATAGAATGGGCGTGCACAATATTGTGAACCAAAAATTGATTACAACATTACTTATATATAAGGACCACATTCAACACCAATCTCTGTTAGAGCATTTGAAGGTAAGAATCCCGCAAAAGAAGAAGGCAGGGTGATAATTTCCCTTCATTATGTATTATTATAGATGTTATATACAATACATGTTGTAGATATGGCTATATTCATATAACGTTGTATAAAAAAACCTTACAAGTATACTATTGATGCTTATAACCTAGAAAATACTAAACAATAAAACATACTGTGATGCTTTCATGTTCATCCGCGTCTACTTCTCCACCATTTGACTATTCCATCTTTTCTCAAATAGATTTAATTTATCTCAGGAAAGACAGTCAGTTGGAAGGTTGGAACTACAGATGAACTACATTAAAGAGGCTTGAGACAAAAGATTGTGATAGTCGGTGAGGTTCCAAACTTGCACGTATCGACTAAATTGCATTTATAGGCTTAATGGATACTATAATTTTTGTGATATTGAAATCCAAATTTTTGACTCAATCAGGTCACACAGCCACCAGAAAGTGCAACAGCTAAATTTCTCTACAATTGAATACGAGCTAGACAACACTTCCTATACTGGTTAGTAGTTTCAGAAATTGTCTTCCTTTAGTTGCAATAGAGGATTCAGATCAATAAATAATTAGATAAAAGATTATTGGAATACTTATCTAAGCAAGAATCTTTCAGCAATGAGTCAATTTAATTCGAGAAGAAGATCGCATCCATCAAGTGAAGAGAATCAGTAAAGGTATCAGGGATGCTACGATGTCCATGGTGAACAATTGATCTAATGAAAATAGCATAGCATGCATGCAAGTAATGTCCATGAACTCTAAGTCATTGACATTGTTGTGAGAAAATACTTAATGTGTATAGCAATAGTTACAACAATGGAAAAGATAGAAAAACACTCACCTTCTTCTTGTACTTGTATATCTTCTGTGGCTACCCAGAAAGATTCAGTGCATGACCCAAGCAAGTCTAGCACAGATACCCTAATCCACCATCCTTGAGAGAGGCAGTAGAAAGGGAGGAAGAGGAAGATATACAAGTACAAGAAGAAGGGCAAGTTGCAGATGCGGTGGTACTAGGAGAACGGTGGATGGTGATACCTGGAGGGCAGTGGGAATTCACAACATTATTCTAATTGAAACAAAGGGAAAAAAAACTTAGGATGTGATTAGTGTAAACTCTTGTGACAAATCATAGCATTTTATGTTTATAAAGTAATGTTATATTTCACATAGCATTAATGCAAATAAAAATGCCTTTACATAACTCAATGTTGTTATGATATCTCAATCTTGGTGTAACCCTATGTTGAAATGACAATGGCCTCGATATGAGGTCAAATAAGGCCTCAAAGTTTTCTATTCATGCAAAAGACATGTTGTAAACATCTCATAGTTTTCTATTGGTGAAAAAAACATGGTGTAGACATCTCACAAACTAACCTAGGATAAAAATTAAAACAATGCGTTGATTTTCGTGTAGGTTAATATAAATGGCGGCATGCCGATTCATAAAGTCCATGTTAGCCGAAGGCTGGGACTAATAATGCATTGCATTGGTACAAGGAATTAGAATAATTAGGAACATAATTTCAAGAACGTCAGCTATCTGTTCAAACCAGATGGCTAGCTGTTCAAAATCAGTGGGATCTAGCTGTTCAAAATCAGTGGGATCAACACCTCTAGTATTTTGTTTGACTGTAAAAATGAGGTGTGAGTGAATGGAGTTCAACATCAAATTTTGATACTTTTTAAATTAAAAATTTGATCAATTCCATTTTTATCGGAAACTTGACAACAATTGGACCTTTTCTATCTTCTCACTAACTAGTGAGAGATTTTAGCGTTGATTTATATTTAAAATAATCATAAAGAAATGTCTATATAGGATTTTTTCAACCTTGCATTTAAAAACAAATAAATTAATTAATAAAAAAATAGCCTAGATGCTTGATTTGCTTTTATAACCCTATATGATGAAAACGTCCAAAATAAATAATTTAAGCTTAATTAAATATTTATAAAAGTACCAGGATTATTTACTAACATAATGCAAAGACAAGGACACGGGTATCAATGAGCAAAGAAATCTACACGTGATGGAGAATTGTTTTGAAATGTTGGAATTTTAAATGGACATGTAAAAGTGGTTAGTTAACGGTGATGCTTTATGTTTGTTTTTTAAGATTAATATATATCCTTTAATTATATTCTTTTTAGTTAGTGAAAAGGTTTAGTATTTAAATGATGGAATTTTTTTCAATAAATTTGTAAGAATATAGAGAATGGTTTCTAGTTTCATTTGGTTTGGTACTTGAATTATTGAATTTTTAAGCATTATATTTGTAAATAATAGTGTATTTTTGTGTATAATTTTAGATTTTCAAAAATAGAAACAAGAATTTATGATAACTTTTTTTAATCTGAATAAGGATTTTATGAAGTAGTATAGCATGCGTGGGTATAATGGTCAAGAGTATGTGTTTCTTCTTAAAAGTTCACATGTTCAAATCCAACACAAAAAAATTCAACATTTCTAGCTTACTTTATGTCCTAAAGACCTTAAGACCTTGCTTCTTCCCTCAACCATAGTTAAGGATTCCAAACCCATGCCTCTTGTAAAAAACATGCCAATAGTGTTCACAATCCACTAGGTTAAATGTTCCATATACATAACCATGTGAAAGACTGAATCATTATCCATGTTGCTTAAGATTTTTAATCTTCATTTACAGTCCATGACTCTTGTTTCTCCACTTTGAAACTATGGTGAAGGCCCCAAGAACCATTCATGATGAAAATTCCTTTTAATGGGTCACATATCATACCCATGGATTATAGATCCCATAGAGAGGACATTTTGTAGTTTGAGCCTTGTTCATGGTACTTTAGTTCCATAGTATTCATTAACCTAAGGTTATCATTTTCCTTCCTTAAGCATGGTAAATGCAATGGGATCCATTCCTAGTGTGCAAATTCTACTAATGGAACTCTTAATCTAAACCAAAAGCCAAAAATCCCACACACAGGTCTTCTTTGGTGGTTCAAGGACTAATACATAATCCTTGATCCCAAGAAGATTATAATAGCACATTACAACTTATGTTCCTTACCTAAAAATGGGTGAGACCCAAATCCCATACACGATGCATAAAACCTCCTACTGGAATCCATATCAACATGGACATCTAACATATATCAATAGTTAATCATCAACAAATAGCCCTCCATTCTCTTTAAATAGAGATGATGGACAAATTAGGTGTTAATCCATTGATTAAGGGTGCTTGCACAAAGTTGAGGGACCTTTTAGATGCAGTTATAGTTCTATGAAACATTATTCAATTTATAAAAACAAAACACATACGCGTTCCTTAACGCTAGCACTATGTTAGTTTTTCATCATATAAGCTAGCATTATGATCTTAGGATATTTTCACTGAGAGAATAACAAGCACAACAATAAAACATAAGCACATCACAAGAGACAAGAGACACAAAGAGTTTTACTCGGGGAAACCATAAAGGAGAAAACCCCGCAACTTCCTCAAAGATAGAATCAGCACAAAATGGTAAAACCAGAAAACAACAAGATGCACTCCCGACAGC
>LPNX010367373.1:711240-721267 GCA_001517045.1 Pseudotsuga menziesii
AAAAATAAAAATAAAAATGGACATCTGGAAGACAGGACGCTGTCTGATGTCGTTGAGGAGAAAACTTTTGACTGGTGGTCAAAAGGGAGAGTAACCTCAGAAATAGATGTAAGTCCACCCAAAAATTTAACTCCAGGGAGAGTTCAAAGGATAACAAAAAATAAAGTTGTGTTTGCAATTTTCCAACTCACTGAAAGGTTACAGGTCTTAATGTGTAAATGTGAATGAATGATGAAGACTAAATTGTGCTGAATTATTGGTTTTACATTGATGTTGATGGGATGCAAATCTAAACTAGTGTTTCAAGTTGGGATTATAATGCAGTCCTCAAGCGCATAAATATTAAAGTATGTATGATCTGACAAATAGTCTGTGTAGGTTAGGTGAAGAACAGGTTACAAAGAAAAATTGAATTTCGCTCACAAGAATGTGAAAATAAGCCAGGGAGGCCAGCAAGGTTAGTAATGACAAATAAGTAACACCGAGGACGACGTTCATTCTAGGGGGAAAGGATGTAAGATCCCTCTCCCACCTTGAAGAGCCAAGAGTGACTAGGATCCATAAAAATAGAAATGAATCATAAGTACATCCTAGAGGAATGGAAAACCCTCACCACAGTGAGGTTACTCCCGCTGCAAGTTAATCAAGGGCAATTGAGACATTCTAACATTTTTATAAAGAAAATTATATGGATGATGGGGATATACCTTTGAGGTATGTGTTAAATTGTAGAACATGGAATGTTACTTATAAATCATGGGACATCTCACGGTGGAACAAATCGCATACATATATATAGATATACTATATATAGAACATTACACATATAATAATGTAGAATATTATATGTGCATATATTGCAGATGTATGTATATATATGGGTAGAACCTGTAAAGTTACTTATAATCATGGAAAGGTATAACAAACCTCAGTGGAACCCTATATACATAATAATGCATAATCATATATATGTGGGAAGCATATATATTTGGGATATATATATTGTATGTTGACTGTTACAACATTTCACGATGATACAAACCTCCTACCTACCTACATTATAGTATAATGTTACATAGAATGCGGAGAATAACCTCACACATACAATATTGTAGCATTTATAACGAAACTAATTCCTCCTATATAAATATTAGTGGAAGTTATAGGAAATTCTATACACGTATATTCCACTGCAAGAGGATTTTCATATATGAGAAATGCTATATCAATAATAGAGAGGTACTCATAAACGAAATTATGATAATGGAAAACATGAGGTATGACCTAGCATGGAATGTAAATGGTCACATGAACAGCGCATCATGCCGTAGTTATATCACTATGCCTTGATTAGTGGAGGAAAATTATGAACCCTAATTGAGCTTCCCTATATTTCAACATTTAATTAGTGAATGCATTGTTGGATGACTGGCTGGAATTAACGATTTAAGGGGAAGTTGTACCAGCCAATTAATAGGAGAGGTGGAATACCATTAATTCTTTCCTGGATTTCTGAATTTTACCTTTTATAGATTAACCAAATTCACAGCCATGCAGTATGCTGAAATCCCTAAATTATGTTCTGGTAAGACTACTAACGTTCAGCTGTTATCTATATTTAGGCCCCTGCGTTTTATAAAAGGGGGAAATGCTACGTTTATAGGGAGTTCTGCGACCGGAATAAGCTCTTTTTCAGTTGGTTCCTGCATGACAAGTAGATCAGGAATATCTAGGGTTAAAATTAAGGATGGACGCGGATGAAGAAGGTGAAGGCATGGTATGCAAGCGTCGGGTAAGAGAGTAAACCAAGCTGTCCTGCATACGATTTATAGACAGGTATGGAGCCAAGTTGCCATATATGTTCACTCTGAACTGTAGTTTTCCTTTAACCATATTGATTGAATGAGTTCTAGGTTATCGATCCACCATTCCCTGGGTTTATGATCATTTTTTCTATTCCAGAACTAGCATCAACCACAGATGCATTTGCCAAATAATTTACCCCTTGTGTGCAATCCATCAGCCGCATGTTGGATCTGCATTTCCAACTCAGATCCTTATAGGGAAAGAAACTCAGTTTCTAGTGTAAATACCTTCTGCGTATGCATGGGCCATCGTATATATTGAATCGGTCTTGGAAATGGGTTTGCAGGTGCGACTTGGTTTGGGTTACAATTAATTGTGGTTGCTGAATAATGGCCCACTGTCTTGTTTATAAATCGGATTTTTATTAAAAACGAATTCGGTACTAATATGAACTCAAACCGTATTCGTTTGGGTAAAAGTTTCATACCGATACATATTTTTCGTTATTTAGCATTGAACAGATATTTTATTGTATGCCTGAGTATGGACTCGGCAATTGTCGAATTGAGGAAGCCTAGTTAGGACCCTTTAGCCCAAGGGTACATTTGTATCTTGTTTCGGATGTTCATTTTCTGAATTTTTGGGTTGCAGTGCTCCTAGGGTAATATTTGGTTTCGTGCAAGTTAACATAACAGACACTCACTTTCACCTTCATGCTTTTGGTTTTCTTTATGAAAATCTGAACAAAGTAGTAGAGATATTCTTCTCAGGTTCAAAGACCTTTATCACTCCAGATTTGACGGTATGCCAAAGTGAACTGAAAATGAACCAATGCGTGTCTCTTTATCTACATAGTTTTGGGTACAAAAATGATGGTTGTTATTGCGGAATAATTGTTTATGGATAAAATATCATTGCCGCTTCTTCGTGAAAATAAATATTCGATGAATATATATTATGGCCTTAAGAGAAACAAACTTAGGGTTAATGGTGGTTTAGATCTATGCCTGTGAGGTCCTACTTATTTATTTTTCTTTCCCAGATGACCAGAACCATCACTGGACTGCTAAGTCGGATGGTGTCTCATTTTTTTTTCTCTTGCAGACATGGATCTATATTTTTGGACCTTTTGGGCGAGCCTTACGCCTTCCCTCATCAAACCGAGATCCGGGTATCAGAAATACCGCCAACGTGAGCAGTTCCTTGCTATGTTCTAATTGTTTTCGGTGCCTCGGCTTTATCAGGGTGGATCATGACCTCTTTAACATGCCATCCGTTTGGGGTTTAAGACTTATGAACTTAACTTATGAGGTGTAGATGATGGCCTGGTAAACTTTTCTGTAGCATGTGTGGTTTTGGGAATGCCTGTGCTGATTGTAGATTGCACCCTTGTGTTTTCCTATGGACTCGGAATGCCTGCATCTCCATTGCTATTCAAAGGTCTGATATTACTGTGCTGAAGGCGATGGCAGCCAGGAAACCAGTATGCTTGTATAGCATTAAAATGAAACCCACCTGTGATTGTAAGGTAAATGTGCATTTAGGTTTATAAACCTCCGTATTAACGTGCAAAAGAAGTTGGCCTACGGTAATGGACCTAAATATACTCTTGAGCCATATTATTAATTCATATTTAGTGATTCATGAATAGCTATTAGTTTTTGTGATGGGTTGCTAGATTTTTGTCTTCAACTTATGAGATTATCATAATATGTGCTCTGATCAATGAGCTTTCCTATAATGGTATCAACCTGAGGTATACCTGCAAATGCACCCCAATGTTGGAGTTGGCTATGGAGAATTAAACTCCTATGATTTGACTTCCATTCGGTCATGCCCCAACACATAATCGCAGTCATAACCTCATCGTGGAGGCATATTGATGATGACTCCGGCGGCAATACCTTTAAGGACTTACTTACTAGGATGAAGGATTACCCACCTTATGTGTAGATAGTATGATATATTTCTTTTTGTGCAGATATATATTTCTCTCTTGCAGGTAAGTCCAGAGTCATGTCTTACTAATGAATGTGAATTTTAGCTTGTGCTAAAGTGCTCATCTTAAGCAAATAATACAAATATAGGATTTACCCTGTGAATGGGAGTCTTAAAGTGTAAATAGTCCTACAGGAAGATAGGGCAATAGAAGGATTGCTGATTGTAATCAACGTTTGGAAAATTATTATATGATGTTGCAGTTTGGTGGACGTAACCCCGAGAGTGGGGTGAACCACGTATATCGGTGACTTGATGTGTATTAGTTTGTATTATGTGTCTTGATGTGTATTATTTTGTATTATGTGTTTGACGGGTACTATTTTTCTTATGTCCCTAGACGTTCTTGGTTTATCTCTTTATCTGTTATGGGGTAAATAGTTGAATGACTTTTGCTATGAATGTTTTTCAATACAAAACAAATATTATCTTCACAATGGTTAATGTATATGTACGGCCTCATGTGGTGTAAAAGGCGGAAAGATCTGATCGAAGGCCTTCGCCTACAGTATATCATGTAATAACATAAATGGTGGAAGGAACAAACGATCGTTTTTATTTAGTATTTATTAATGCTGATATATATATAACCAAAAGGCTGTCAGAAAAGATTGTTTGTTGTATGGTTAATAGCATTAGAAAAACTTCCCTATAATGCACATGGTTTTGACATGATGAATATAAAATTCCTAGTAAAGTTTCCACTGACAGGTTGAACCTCCTTTGTAGTAATAAAGGAACAAGCAAAAAAAAAAAAAAAAAAAAAAACTTTACCACTTTGACGCACATATTATCTTCAATGCAGAGAGGGGAATTACACCTTACATATGACCTTCTCGTCGGAATGGCCAACACTCACATCTGACATGGAAGGAACTAAATCCTTTAGCCATGAATAGAATGGTTCAACCCTTACATCTGACCATGGAAGGAACCAATCCTCTCACCATGTCAGAATGGCTCTCTCAGTCCCGAACTGATTGTTCCTGGTAACTGACTAGGTTCCTCCATTCCCAGAATGGTAGTCAGCACTCATATATGACATGGAAGGATCCAAGTCCTCTCACCATGACAGAATGGCTCAGCCATTACATCTGACCATGGAAGGAACCAATCCTCTCACCGTGTCAGAATGGCTATGGGTCTCATCACTTTCTCTTGAAGGGAACCTCGATCTGGAGAACACCAAGATTCTCCTTGAAGTACTCAAAATTCACTCTGGCTAATGGCTTTGTCAACACATCAGCTATCTATTCCTCCATCACAACATACTGGAGCTTCATTTCTCCTCTCTGCACCATATCCCTGATATAGTGATACTTGATCTCGATATGCTTCAACTTGTCATGGAACACTGGATTCTCTGACAACTTCACACAACTCTAGTTGTCACAATTTATACAAGTAGCATCCAACTAGAGATCAAATATATCAGACAGTAGCTTCCGCAACCATACTGCCTCACAACTAGCTGAACAAGATGCGACATACTCTGCTTCAGCTGTACTCAGTGCCACACAGGATTGCTTCCTGCTAAACCAAGAGATCACACCTGATCCCATACTGAAGCAACATCCTTAAGTACTCTTCCTGTCGATGGCACTTCCTGCCCAATCTGAATCAACATAACCCTCTAGGTTAATCTTTTGATTTGCATTGTACTTGAGCCCATAATCAATTGTACCCTTCAGGTACCTCAGAATATGCTTTGCAGCAATCAAGTGAACACTTCTCGGATCTGTCAGGTACTGGATCAAGGTGTTCACAGCAAAGCAAATGTCTGGTCTCGTGTTCGTCAGGTACATCAATGACCCAATAATCTGACGATACATTGTAGCATCAATCGACTCTGATGAAGCATCACTCAATAGATTCAGGCTCGATGCCATAGGTGTGTTCATGCAGTCCATCATCCTGAACTTATTCAGGATCTCTACTGCATACTTCCCTTGTCCACACCTCCATGCCTAGAAAATAGTGCATCGACATATAACAGGAGCATCACTGGTCTTCTTCCTTCAACCTTGAAGCAAAGGTTGGAATCCACTTTACTCTTAGTAAAGCCTAGAGTCATTAGTAATCTGCCCATCCTGTCGTACCATGTCCAACCTTAAGATAATCCATAGTCACTCCCTCTGAAGCGAAGCATCATACTCCCTCTGTCTTCTGTGCTCTATGCACTGAAACATTCTATACTGAAGTGACAAGTAGTATCCATTTAGGATCATTGGATACCAAGATCCTCTATTTTGAACTTTTTCAAAAGTTCTTCTCACATCCATCTGTGAGCTTGTCATCCTTTATCAACCTTGTAGCAAAGGTTACGATATTTGTCAAGCTCATCATGTATCTGTTATCCCATGGGTGTCTTCTGAACTTGTACAAGGCCTTTTTTCATTTGCACACATGATTATGCATGTCATGTGACTTCACTTCCAGTGGCTGTAAATATCTCTTATTAGTTTATGTCTTATTTTCATGAGAAGCCTCGTTTGAACCTTGCTTTGTATCCCACGATGTTTCCATCTCCTGCATGATGGAACTACGAACTTCTCTTCAAGTCTCGATACTACATCCTAGACATCATTCTTCTTGAACTGGTCTTCTTGGTTACTTCTTCATAGCTGGAATATTTTGCATCAATGATGTCACTGCACTCATAATATTATTCTTTGTCTTTGAACTGTCGTCACTTGTTCTTCAGAACAAGTATTCATTCTTCTTTGCTTGCAGGTGATTATGTATACGATCTTTCCTACAATTCAAATGCATTTGTATGGTTAGAACATTTCATAAATAATATTCATACTTGGCAAATACTTGTGCATAAATATATGATCATGCAACTAATTTAGCCAATACAACATTCATCCATATCTCACTGAAACTTTCTATATGCCTTCCATCTCTACCAGGACAACATTGAGATTGTGCACTAATCTAATATGTCGGCAAAGAGGTTTCATTCTAGATAAGTAGCAATGGAGAGTTGTATAGCACCATGAGCTACTTACCCATCACATGCATATTAGTAGTATACTGTCATTAATGCAAACATCTTATCATGCATAATATAACAACTGAATATAAAAAAATGCATAACAAAACAATATCAGGAAATGACACTTGAATACTTATCTTTATTTGTTTCATGGATAGACTCCTTCTTGAGCCTTCAGCTTCATCGTCTTCTTCATTCATGATAGCATCGTTTCTTATCCAAATTCTAGGGTGAATAAGAAGTTCTTCAAGAGTTGAGATCTTCATATTCCTCATCGCTTGAGGGATCTTCTTTGGATGGTGAGAGCTTGATCTTCAATTGCTCCCATCTTCTCTTCTCTTCTTATGAGTGGAGCTTCTTCTTCTTCTCAGAGTCTACTGAAAGTAATCACTTCCTTCTGGCACACATTCCTCACATGAATGAATCCCACGATCCTGGAAGGCCATTCAAGGTGGCCATCACCACTTCTATATTCTTCACTTCTTCTTTTACCGCTTCAAGTTGTTCTTGATTTGAGAGACTCTTATGACTGCATGGTCCCTGCATTCTGGATCTTCACATTCTTCAACTCGTTTCTTAAGGTCATGTTCTGATTTATGTTCTTCCCTTCAAATAGCTTGGTCAAGGAATCAAACATCTTCGGTGTCTTTGGGGAGAAACTTGTAATACAAGTTGATTCATGACTGAATCAGCAATGATCTTTTTGGCCTTGACCAAGTTCTTCTTGTCTAAGGCTTCTAGCCTCATCTCCCTCTGGAACTAGAACCTTTCTACTCATGTGGGTGTCCAATTCATTTTCTTTAGAGAGATCATATAATTCCATTCTTGGAAGTTGTCAACTTAAACAATCTTATCATCAATCTGATGTGATAGATCACTTTGAAATGAGAATCTCAAATGAAAATAGCAAAGGATTAGATCTTACCGATTTGAGGTGACCGTTTTGGTTTCGTAGTTGGCTGATCTAGGGTTTGTCACAGAAACCCTAATTTTCAAAACTTGGAATATTTTAGATATGATGGTATATACATATATATCTCTTCAAATGGAGTTGTCCAATGTACTCGTTTTCTGAAAACAGTGGAGGGAAGCTCCCGGAATAAGAAGCCCTAGTTTTCCACTTTCTTCTGCAGAAATTCCTGTTACTGTTTCTATGATATATCTGAAATTAATGCTCCTCTATGTCTGAAATTTTATACTGATATAACCTCGTATGTCCCTGATCCAACACCAAATTTTTCATCAGAATTTGTTTCACCATTTGGGATTTATGATCCTTTTCCCATGCTGACCTGTTACAGGACTGTTCAGAACAGCGAAGTTGTACGGCATGCCACGTGTCACTGGTTCATATTTTGAGTCTTATATTCACACCAACGAAATTAAAGTCCATTATATTTCTAGAACATCTTCAGGAATTCCATTTGGACCTTTCTAGCCCAATATATTGTAATTCTCCCCAGGTCTCCTGTTTATGGATGATTTCTGGAAGAGGCTGGAACCCTAACTTTGAGAGATCATATCTCCTGGAATATAGAGAATATGAGGCCGAATTTTGGAAATAGTGTTCTTCAAGATTTTATCTTCGAACCCTAAAATTTTCAGCTTCTGAGACTTCTCCAACCTCGAAATATAGTGACTGTACCAAAACCTATTAGTTTTAGTATTTAGGGTTTTTCAAGCTCGGGGTTAAAGTATGGTTTGAATTTCCCAGAGTTTCACCTAACCAAATTTATTGATCCAGGTCTCTAAACTTCAGTTTTGATGAGCATAAAAATCCTATGCTGGTCTCACTCAAAAATTCCTCTTCTGTAGAAAGCCCTAATTTCTGCATCAAAAACTGAAAATGCTCGGAATCGAATTCTGCTTCGACAGAAAGATGCACCCTTCAATGGAGAGTCATCCTAGCATACTTTTGATGATATATTGTGGAGAGATACCAAAAAAGTAAGAATCCCTAGCTTCTGTAGCTGCACAATGTCTTCTTTTCAGGTTAGCTCTGGTACCATGTTAGTTTTTCATCATATAAGCTAGCATTATGATCTTAGGATCTTTTCACTGAGAGAATAACAAGCATAGCAATAAAACATAAGCACATCACAAGAGACAAGAGACACAAAGAGTTTTCCTCAGGGAAACCATAAAGGATAAAACCCTGCAACTTCCTCAAAGATAGAATCAGCACAAAATGGTAAAACCAGAAAATAGCAAGATGCACTCCCGACAGCAGTAGTCTTCTTCTTGTCTAGTCCCAGTGTATTTCCTTCCTCACTTAGGCGCCACACTTTAGTGAGTGAGTGATGTGTTGCAAGTGATAAATAGAGAGGCTCTCACTCTCTATTTATATTCTTCCGTTCACTTAAAGTGCACTCCAACATGTCGCCCTCACTTAACAATTACTTACTAGAGCCGACATCTCTAGGAGTGTCTAATAACCCTAGTGCCCCACCACTTGTGGGGACTTTGCCTCCTTCGACCAATAGGAGGGTAACACAATGGTGGGGACTATTGCCCCAACTTACAATGACTCATCTAGGGTCAACTTCACTAGGATAGTCTAATAACCCAAGGGCCCCACAACTGTGGGGACTTTAACCCTTGACCAATAGCAAGGTTACCCACAATGTCTTGACATGAATTTCTCATTATAGAAACTTCCTGATCGGAACATCGAGGCATGACATGACTCAAATACATTACAATACATCCCGGAATAAACATCGGGTTACAATAGATAAGAAATACAAGTGAATACATTCTGAAGTTACAATTACATCAACACACTAGACGATCCCAATCTTGATAGTTTAGTCTAGTCACGGATTGGGAAGACAGGAACATGCTTGTATTTTGCAATTACAAAGCCTTCATGTGTTTTGTACTTATAAAAATCATGCAAATTTTATAATACATTTTTTATACCACTACATTTACATCCCTCTCTCCCTACATCCATGTCCATCTCTCTCTCTCCCAACTCTATCTTCCTCTCTCCCTCTCTCTTTTTCTCCCTCCCTTTCTCTATCCCATAATAACTCTCTCTTCTTATCCCTCCTTCCCTTTCCCTCCCTCCCTAACCATAACTATCCCCTTATCACTCGCTCTCTCCTTTATTACTCCACCTACACCTAACCATATCCCTAACCACCACCTCTATCTCTCCAACAAGCCCCTAACATCCCCCTCTCTCTCACACTCTCTCACCACCCCTAATCCCCCCCC
>LPNX010367373.1:731347-745113 GCA_001517045.1 Pseudotsuga menziesii
CCCCGTAAAGACATGAAGTTAGTCGAAGCAGTGAAGGGCCTAGTGCAAACGTTTTGGCATGATAACACTAGGCCTTCTTCTAACACGAAGGATGTGTTAAAACATTGTAGGGGTTCTCATCACACTAAAACTCATGTTAAGCATTATATTGACATGACACAAACTCAACTGTTCGAGATGTTTAAAGTTTCCCATGTAGAGCTAAGGCTCGGGCAAAGATCTTTTGAAAAATGCAAGCCTTGGTATGTTAGAATCAATACCATCCGGAACACTTGTTGTTGTAGATACCACATAGAGTTTGACCTATATTACCATACATTTGCACATATACGTCGTTTTTTGCATCCTAACCATGTGCAGGAATGCTCAAGTACAGTACCGCCAATGTCATCCAAAGATTTCATCCATAGCATCATGTGTCCGAGGAAAGATGGGCAAACACATTAATTAAAACAATGTGTAGACAGTTCTTGCAACAATTGTGGTGGGTTATCCTTATGGTCTGATTGCATCCATGAAAGTGAAGATCAAGCATTCGGGAATGCAATTGTTGGGAAGCAGAACTATCAGTATGAGACATATCAGCTAAATGATGGGAAAGAAAGCAGGAAGATTAAATTGGTGACTTCATAGGTAAATTCTTGAATATTGACAAATTAATATTCATTTGTACACACACATTTTTTTATGTGGTTTATTGACATATTAATATTCATGTACCAAGTTCGAGTATGTGATTTTATTCCAGAGTTTCGTGGAAAGATCCAACAGTACATTCAACATGTCGATATGGCACGGTGGCAAGATGAGCAATTCAGAATATGCCGGGACACCTTTCCTTTTCAGAACAATACTATCAATGGTTGACTTTGCTGAAAATTACACCCTACAACCACAAAATTAAATTCAAAGTCAATACTATCATTCAGAGAAGGTGAGCATAATGGTGCATATCATGTATCGACATGGGCAAGATAGCAGTGAAGAGAAACGTGTGATACTGAAAGAAAGTCACTTCTACATAAGTGACGACCGGACCCATGACATCCATTACGTGCAACACTGCTTTAAATTATTCTATGACCACATGATAGCTATGGATATACCATTTTATCATCATTTCATTTGGTCAGATGGTTGTGCTGGACAGTGCAAGAATGCACGTGTATTTGAATGGTTGTGTTTGTTGCACCTAAAATACAAGGTGCCATATGTATGGAACTACTTTGAAACTAGTCATGGAAAATGAGAGCACGATGGTGTTGGTGCATGCATAAAAACTACCCTTCGAAGGGAAGAGATGAAGTTTATAGGTGCTCTCCTTCGAGACGCTGCATCTATAGTCCAATGGTGTACATCTGTCATGGGAGAACAAGCAACAAGGAAACACTTAGTGCGAAGAATACTTTGGGAGGTTACAAATGTGGACCAATCACAAACACCTCGGGTGAACACAGTGCATGGAACTCGACAGTTTCATTCAATTAGAAGCTCAGACAACTCGGCCCTACAAATTTGGACAAGATTGAAGGATTGCTTTTGCAGTTCCTGTAGCATCGGTGAATGGGATGATTGTGAGCATACTGATACCATTGATACATGGGATCGAGTGACACTTGGCACCAATTTCAATGGGGGCAATGAAATAGACCATTTGGAAGATGATCAGACACATATTTCTAGAGACTATGATCACATATTGGATCTCATACAAGCAGGTACATGAGTAGTACCTAAATAAGAAAATGTATTTATGTATTTTTTACTCGACCTTTGTATAATTTAATTTATGTAGAAATTAGAAATGCAAGACCTTATTTACAAAATGTATTGTTAACTCGACCTATTTCCTTTCACAGGTCAGATATATGTAGTTGTTGCCCCAAAAAATAATGAATGGGGTTCTGACTATTGGTCGGCACGTTTCTTAGAGGGGAAACAAACCCTTCTAAAACTTGTTATAGATAATGAAAATATTGAATTCCCAACTAGCTCGATGGTTATAAAAGGGGAGTACTTGACACTTGCAGCAGAACAAAAAAGGAAGGGTGGGTATGTATATCAGGATTATAGACCAGGAGCTATTGTATACCACTTCAACAACCTAGTAGTTGGTACAAACATCAAGCTCCTCACACTTGCTCACAAAAATAGGTCACATGTACGATACTTGCTACCTCATATAGAGCACGAAATATTGATGGACACTATTGGCACCATAGATGATCTGGATGGCCTACTTGTATGAGTGCATTTTCAGGTGCGTTATTTAAACCATGTTTGCACATTTTCATTGGGTTCTCTTTTCTTTCTTATGATGTTACTAATGTCTAGCCTTTCGTGTGCCTAGGATACAAACACCATCTACGGCACATTGGAGTCGCCAAGAATGGTGTCTTTAGACACCACCAAATATAGTTCAGAAAATAACAAGGTCTTGAGTTGTTGAAATTTACATTTCTTGATGTTTTTAGTTTAATATATATACATTTAATTAAGAGAGGGAACTAGAAACACATGATCACCAATTCTTGCATGCACCAACTAGGCTTTCATGAGTCACCATTTTTCATGCTCCAACTAGGGTCAAGACAAGTTATTTTATGTCCAACTAGGGTTTGGAGAGCAATTATGCAAGTTACGAGAGTGAACTAGAAACACGTGATCACCAATACTTACATTCACACCAACTAGGCTTTCATGAGTCACCAAGTTTCATGCTCTGGAATTATGGTCTTGAGACAAGGTATGAGATGTCCAACTAGGGTTTGGTGTGTAATCATGCAAGTCATGAGACGTTCTTTATGAGACAGAACAAGGTATGAGATGTGCTTTTATTATGATGGTTAGTAGCATTGGTATGGAAAAAGAGAACTCAAAATCATCATAAAGTAATTATTTGTACATGGTCATATGGGGGATTTGGCTAGGGATGAACTTAGTTATGAGTTCTACTTGAGGAAACAACCATTATTTTGTTCAAGAATTAATCTCTTATTCAAGCATTGTATCAAAATGTACACTAAACACATGTACATCTAATTATTTTCCCATGGTAGCTTACATATCAAAGTCATGGGTTTCCTTGATGGTGCATATCAAAGTGATCCGAATTTTAGTATCACGGGGAATCTTATTTTTCTTTGATATATGCATGTCAATAAGTATGAAGTTGGAACAAGCATTGGAACAAACAACTTTGGATAATTAATGGCCTCAATGCTCTTGATAAAATGTGCTTTCAATGGTGGTGTAAAAAATCTCTAGGTTTTTGTTGACTAGGATCTCACTATAAATTGGATGTTAAACAAGACCTAAAAATGTCTACTGCGGATTGTCCGGAAAAACCCTGCAAGACCTAATTGGACCAAATACTGCTACTCTTTAGTACATTTATTTTCATCATGTTATTGGGAACTAAACATTATTGTGGCATGCTCCAACTAGGGTCAAGATAGGGTATGAAATGTCCAACTAGGGTTTGGTGAGCAATCATGCAAGTTAGGAGAGTGAACTAGAAACACATGAGATCACCAATACTTCCATGCACCAACTAGGGTTTCATGAGTCACCAAGTTGTGCATGCTCCAACTAGGGTCAAGACAAGGTATGAGATGTCCAACTAGGGTTTGGTGAGCAATCATGCAAGTTAGGAGAGTCAACTACAAACACATGAGATCACCAATACTTGCATGCACCAACATTATTGGGAACTAAACATTATTGTGGCATGCTCCAATTAGCCTTCAAGACAAGGTATGAGATGTCCAACTTGGGTTGGTGCGTAATCATGCAAGTTAGGAGAGTGAACTACAAACACATCATCACCAATACTTGCATGCTCCAACTAGGGTCAAGACAAGGTCATAGATGTCCAACTAGGGTTTGGTGAGCAATAATGCAAGTTAGGAGAGTCAACGACAAAGACATGAGATCACCAATACTTGCATGCACCAACTAGGGTTTCATGAGTCACCAAGTTGTGCATGCTCCAACTAGGGTCAAGACAAGGTATGAGATGTCCAACTAGGGTTTGGTGAGCAATCATGTGCAAGTTAAGAGAGTCAACTACAAATGCATGAGATGACCAATACTTGCATGCACCAACTAGGGTTTCATGAGTCACCAAGTTGTGCATGCTCCAACTAGGGTCAAGACAAGGCATGAGATGTCCAACTAGGGTTTGGTGAGCAATCATGCAAGTTAGGAGAGTCAACTACAAACAAATGAGATCACCAATACTTGCATTTACCAACATTATTGGGAACTAAACATTATTGTGGCATGCTCCAACTAGGGTCAAGACAAGATATGAGATGTCCAAATAGGGTTTGGTGAGCAATCATGCAAGTTAGGAGAGTGAACTACAAACACATGATCACCTTGATACTTGCATGCACAAACTAAACACTAAACACACATGTCTAAAAAAGTACACTAAACACATGTACATCTAATTCTTTTCCCATGGTAGCTTACATATCAAAGTCATGGGTTTCCTTGATGGTGCATATCAAAGTGATCCGAATTTTAGTATCACAGGGATTCTTATTTTTCTAAATGATATATGCATGTCAGTAAGTATAAAGTTGGATTTGGCATTGGAACACACAACTTTGGATAATTAATGGGCTCAATGCTCTTGATAAAATGTTCTTTCAATGGTGGTGTAAAAACTCTCTAGGTTTTTGTTGACTAGGATCTCACTGTAAATTGGATATTAAACAAGACCTAATTGGACCAAATACTGCTACTCTTTAGTACATTTATTTTCAGCATGTTATTGGGAACTAAACATTATTGTGGCATGCTCCAACTAGGGTCAAGACAAGGTCATAGATGTCCAACTAGGGTTTGGTGAGCAATCATGAAAGTTATGAGAGTCAACTACAAACACATGAGATGACCAATACTTGCATGCACCAACTAGGGTTTCATGACTCACCAAGTTGTGCATGATCCAACTAGGGTCAAGACAAGGTATGAGATGTCCAACTAGGGTTTGGTGAGCAATCATGCAAGTTAGGAGAGTCAACTACAAACACATGAGATCACCAATACTTGCATGCACCAACATTATTGGGAACTAAACATTACTGTGGCATGCTCCAACTAGGGTCAAGACAAGGTATGAGATGTCCAACTAGGGTTTCGTGAGCAATCATGCAAATTAGGAGAGTGAACTACAAACACATTATCACCTTGATACTTGCATGCACCAACTAAACACTAAACACACATGTCTCAAAAAGTACACTAAACACATGTACATCTAATTTTTTTCCCATGGTAGCTTACATATCAAAGTCATCGGTTTCCTTGATGGTGCATATCAAAGTGATCCGAATTTTAGTATCACAGGGCATCTTATTTTTCTAAATGATATATGCATGTCAGTAAGTATAAAGTTGGAGCTGGCATTGGAACACACAACTTTGGATAATTAATGGCCTCAATGCTCTTGATAAAATTTTCTTTTAATGGTGGTGTAAAAACTCTCTAGGTTTTTGTTGACTAGGATCTCACTATAATTTGGATGTTAAACAAGACCTAATTGGACCAAATACTGCTACTCTTTAGTACATTTATTTTCAGCATGTTATTGGGAACTAAACATTATTGTGGCATGCTCCAGCTAAGGTCAAGACAAGGTAATAGATGTCCAACTAGGGTTTGGTGAGCAATCATGCAAGTTAGGAGAGTCAACTACAAACACATGAGATGACCAATACTTGCATGCACCAACTAGGGTTTCATGAGTCACCAAGTTGTGTATGCTCCAACTAGGGTCAAGACAAGGTATGATATGTCCAACTAGGGTTTGGTGAGCAATCATGCAAGTTAGGAGAGTGAAATAGAAACACATGATCACCAATACTTGCATGCACCAACTAGGCTTTCATGAGTCACCAAGTTGCATGCTCCAACTAGGCTCAAGACAAGCTATGATATGGAACTAGGGTTTGGTGAGCAATCATGCAAGTTAGGAGAGTTAACTAGAAACACATGATCACCAATACTTGCATGCACCAACTATGATTTCATGAGTCACCAAGTTGCATGCTCAAATTAGGGTCAAGACAAGGTATGAGATGTCCAACTAGTGTTGGTGATAAATCATGCAAGTTATGAGATGTGCTTTATGAGACAGAACAAGGTATGAGATGTGCTTTTATTATGGTTGTTAGTGGCATTGGTATGGAAAAAGAGAACTCAAAATGTTGAAAGTAATTATTTGTACATGGTCATATGGGGGATTTGGCTAGGGATGAAATTATTTCTTAATTCTATTTGAGGAAAAAATAATTCTTTTGTTCAAGAATTAATCTCTTATTCAAGAATTGTCTCAAAAAGTACACTAAACACATGTATGTAATTCTTTTCCCATGGTAGCTTACATATCAAAGTCATGGGTTTCCTTAATGGTGCATATCAAAGTGATCCGAATTTTAGTATCACAGGGCATCTTATTTTTCTTTGATATATGCATGTCAGTAAGTATATAGTTGGAACTAGAATTGGAACAAACAACATTACATAATTAATGGACTCAATGCTCTTAATGAAATGTGCTTTCAATGGTGGTGTAAAAACTCTCTAGGTTTTTGTTGACTAGGATCTCACTATAAATCTGATGTTAAACAAGACCTAATTGTCGAATATTGCTACTCTTTAGTACATTTATTTTCAGCATTTTTTTGGGAACTAAACATTATTGTTGATTCTCTTGCTAAAGCAAGTCAAATTCTGGAAGATATGGAGTTAGAAGAGATAATTGAAGGGCCCTATTTGGTTTCTTCCTTGTGATTCAAATAAAGGTGATATGTAATATCTATGTATATATTTCACTATTTTGGCTGAGTTAGATAATCTTTTGGTTCATACAGTTTTTTGGATGTATAATACTAAGAGAGGGAACTAGAAACACATGATCACAAATACTTGCATGCACCAACTATCCTTTCATGAGTCACCAAGTTCCATGCTCCAACTAGGGTCAAAACAAGGTATGAGATTTCCAACTAGGGTTTGGTGAGAAATCATGCAAGTTAGGAGAGTGAACTAGAAAAACATGATCACCAATACTTGCATGCATCAACTAGGCTTTCATGAGTCACCAAGTTGCATGCTCCAACTAGGGTCAATACAAGGTATGAGATGTCCAACTAGGGTTTGGTGCACAATCATGCAAGTTACGAGAGTGAACTAGAAACACATGATCACCAATACTTGCATGCACCAACTAGGATTTCATGAGTCACCAAGGTGCATGCTCCAACTAGGGTCAACACAAGGTATGAGATGTCCAACTAGGGTTTGGTGAACAATCATGCAAGTTAGGAGAGTGAACTAGAAACACATGATCACCAATACTTGCATGCACTAACTAGGCTTTCATGAGTCACCAAGTTGCGCATGCTCCAATTAGGGTCAAGACAAGGTATGAGATGTCCAACTAGGGTTTGGTGAGCAATCATGCAAGTTATGAGATGTGCTTTATGAGACGGAAAAAGGTATGAGATGTGATTTTATTATGATTGTTAGTGGCATTGGTATGGAAAAAGAGAACTCAAAATTTTTAAAGTAATTATTTGTAAATGGTCATATGGGGCATTTGGCTAGGGATGAACTTAGTTCTTAATTATACTTGAGGAAAAAACCATTCTTTTGTTCAAGAATTAATCTCTTATTCAATCATTGTCTCAAAAAGTACACTAAAAACATGTACATCTAATTATTTTCCCATGGTAAGTTACATATCAAAGTCATGGGTTTCCTTGATGGTGCATATCAAAGTGATCCAAATTTTAGTATCAAGGTGAACTAGGGTTACCAAGGTGAAATAGAAACACATGATCACCAATACTTGCATGCACCAACTAGGCTTTCATGAACAAAAATTTGCATGCACCAACTAGGGTTTACTTCAACCAATTTAGGGTTTGTAGGGTACATGATGTATGTTAGTATGGTATGATGAACTAGTATCATAGGGTATTGTAGGGTATGATATGGTATATATTACACATGCATCCATGACTTAGTGTTAAATGGTACATATTGTTAGTATGTTATGTTATGGTACATGTTATTCTATCATAGTATGGTATGATGTTAGTGTCGTAGGGTAATGTAGAGTATCTTATTGTGTGTATGTTAGAATTGTAGAGTATGTTAGTGTGTGTTACTGTGTGTAAATTAGGGTATGTTATTGTATGTTATAATTGTATGATGTTAAAAAGTTGATGAGTAGTTTAAATTCTTCCTTTAAGTATTGGAAATTCATTTAAGTTAGCACACATGCACGAACCACACATATCATGTTCCAAGACCAAGTCAACCATGATATCATGTTCCAAGATCAAGTCAACCATATATATGTATAAATTTGAATCTTTATTTATATTATATATGTATAGCAATAATGTTGTACAAAAATTGCCATGCCACATGTCCATAATACAAAATAGTGGATCAAAAAGTACATCTGTGTGTACATATGAACATTAATTTATATCTATGTATTCCCCCTGTGACATTTTTTCTAGTTATCCCCCATTTTCCTGCCACTGCCAGAGTCTTCAGAGAAGTGTAGCTTTATTTTGCGACTTCTCACTGGTGATCCCCATCGTTGAACAAGAGGGATGGGTCTCATCAATGGAGAATGCAGAAAAACCAACATTTGTAAGTTAATTTACCAACCTTTAAAAATTATATGTACATTTGTTCAAATTACAAAACCAAAATAGCATTTATACTTACTGTACGTCAGTAAGTAATAACGGGTCCTGGTGCCTCACTAACAGCGACCCTCATTGGGTGCTCTTCTTGCACCACTTGCTCACTATCAGGCTGTATATATATATATATATATATATATATATATATATATATATATATATATATATGCCAATGTCAATGAATATACATGTACCTTGGGGGGGGAGAGGGTCACCAATTTGGGTCTCTTCAAGCACCAATTCAGAGAAAGATATGTACACAAACGTACAAAGAAAGCGATCTACATAAACATACCTACTAGCTCGTCAAAGATGGGCCACCAGTTTAGTGCTCTTCACGCAATGGTGCCTCACTAGGGGCCTGCATATAAAGTAGCATATATATGTCAGTTTCATATAAAATAGTGAATCAGAGACATATATACTACCTAGAAGAAAAATGATGAACTACCAAAGAAAGCGAAACATACATACCTATCTAGGGGGAAGAGGTGGGTTGACAACAACCTCGCTTTGGTGCTCTTCAAGCACCACTGCCACAATAGGTTCCTGCATAAAGTAACATATGTCAAAGTGATACAAGTTACAAAATTATTTTTCCAAAGAAAGCGAAACATAATTAAAAGCATATTTCAAATAATACCTGTGTTTGCGAATCTACCTCTGAATGAGAGGGAATAGGCCACGATACAATATACTCATCCTGGGAAACCTGCATAAAACATGCTGTATCAAAACTAGGATACATATTGAATGTTACAATCAATATATGTACACAAACGTACAAAGAAAGCGATCTACATAAACATACCTATTGGCTCGTCAAGGGTGGGCCACTGGTTTGGTTCTCTTCATGCATCGATGCCTCAATAGGGGCCTGCATATAAAGTAACATATATATGTCAATTTCATATAAAATAGTGAATCAGAGATATATATACTACCTAGAAGGAAAATGATGAACTACCAAAGAAAGCGAAACATACATACCTGTCTGGGGGGAAGAGGTGGGTTGACAACAACCTCGCTTTGGTGCTCTTCAAGAACCACTGTCACAATAGGTTCCTGCATAAAGTAACATATGTCAAAGTGATACAAGTTACAAAATGATTTTTCCAAAGAAAGCGAAACATAATTAAAAACATATAATTAAAAGCATATTTCAAATAATACCAGTGTCTAGGAATCTACCTCTGCATGAGAGGGAATAGGCTGCGATACAATATACTCATCCTGGGAAACCTGCATAAAACATGTTGTATCAAAATTAGGATACATATTGAATGTTACAATCTATACTATAAATATGTAAATAAAGTTGACAAATTAACAAGTATAGTTCTTACCCCTATTGGTGAAGAACCAAACCCATAAGCAATATTGACAGCCGCATCAATGTTCTCAACGTTGATCAGTAGACTATGTGACTATGGTGTGCCATGGGAAACTATTTGTATATTTGTTCACATAATTTGTTAGATAATTAAATAGAAATAAATTGCGAAACAATTGAAAATTTTGACATGAAACAAAATATAATATGAAAATAATGAGTTTTACTTACAAAGCGAAGTAATCCATCATCTCGAAAGTCGGAAGAAGGGCCATTGCATATGCCTCCACACGATGTGCAATGGTGTGGAGTAACATGATGCTCTGAAGACTCTACATCTCCTCTGTGATCTGTAGATGGGCCCACCGTAGAAGTGCCAACCCCTTGGTCTACATTGCCTTGGACATCAGTCCCATGCTCAAGCAATGTATCTGCCATGTCAATTAATGCCTCCTGTGTATACTTAATCACAAGACCTACAGGAGGATATACCCGAGGGGGTTTTGGTGTGCATGGTGGGTGTGGCACATGGTTAGGATCTATCCTGGCACCTTCCCTATCTTGGGGCATCCCATGACCAACACCCTGGTTACCTAAGAGATCGAAGTAGTTAACATGTTTCCCTAGGATGAATTCTGCATACAACTTCCTAAGGAAATAAAATGGGATGTCCCTATTCCCATGGGGGTCTTCATCGAATACTATATACCAATGATCCATCCAATTGGCCTTTATATTTGGTTCAATGCACCAGTCTATGGATATGTGTGCTTGACTGGTGGGTGGAACCAATCCGATGCTAGGGTCTCGAAATAATGAAAATAACTGGTCTTTTGTAATTTTAAGGGCTTTGATGTCTTTATGAGTCAATCCATCGGAGTAGTATTGCCTCCTAGATTCTCTGTACGAAGTAATGTTGTATAGAGCTCCTTGGGCATCGACAATTGTGTTTGTTATTGTGTCCAAGGTATCAGCTAAAGACTCTCTCAAATGACCCCCCCCTCTAATAGATGAGCTAAGGCGCCTCAATGACGCCAAGCCCGTAATAATCTATGCATTTCTATCTTGTTCCCCCTCCGGGTTTGGGTTTGGGTTTGGGTTAGGTTGTGGGTTAGGTTGTTGTGGGTTATTAGAGGGTGGGTTTTCCACATTGTGTTGTTCATTTGTGTTGTCTGTTAATATTTAAACAAAAAACTACAAGTTATTTTACTTATAATCATTATTTGATTCAACATTCAAATTTTTTTAAATTTTTTTAAAATAATTATAAAAACAACAAAATTATGGAAAAAATTAAAGAATGGAAGACTAAGTGAAAAGGATAATCTAGCATTTACCTGCCATTGGAGCAATCCACCTCGAAGTCGACCTCGAAAAGCTAAAATGCAAATCACACTTGCGCTATTTCTCCCTTGTGTTTTTTAGCTGTCCTAATCCTATGCAAATGAGATTTGGGGGCCTGGGGTCTTTTTTTTTTTTTTTTTGCTTTTCAATATCGCATATGCAGTATATCGCACTTGTGATATATATCGCATATGCGATATTGAAAAGTTTGTGTTGGTGTATTTACAAAATTTAATGTGTATTATGGTTCTTTTAGTTAAATTTCATATGTATGGTTGTGTGTTTATAAGTATCAAAATTTGGTGTATATTCGAGCTTCATTTCATTTCTATATTTGTGTTTTTACATTTTCTTGGTATGTGTTTAATGTTTATATATTTAAAAAAAATTATGTGTATTCAAGGATAGTGTTTGAATTCCATATGTATGGTTGTATATTTACAACTTGTTTGTGTAATGATCAATATTGTATTTTTAAATTTTGTATGTTATATTAATCAAAATTTGATGTGCATTCATGGTTGTGGAGAATAATGTTTATTATTTGTGTTTCATTTCATTTCTATGTTTGTGCATTTACAATTTCATAAGTATGGTCTTAATTTGTGTAAAAATTAATATTTGATATCTAATACCTATATGTTTATGTATTATAATATTATTTGTGTATTAATCAAAATTTGATGTGCATTTATGATTGTGTATAACAATTTTGTTATTTGAATTTCATTTATATGTTTGTGTATTTACAATTTCTTTGTGTGTTTAATGATTGTGTATTACAATATACTTTATGTGCATTGACCAAATATTAATGTACATTCATGATGGTGTATAACAATGTTTATTATTTGAGTTTAATTTTTATGTTTTCATAATTTCTTTATGCATCCCTAATGTTTGTGTATTTATAAGGTTTGATATGTACTCATGTTTAATTTTTGAATTTCATATGTATGACTGTGTATTTACAATTTCTTGGTGTAATGATTAATATTTGATATGTTTGTGTATTATAATATTCTTTTTGTATTAATCAAAATTCAATTTGCATTTATGATTATATGTAGCAATGCCTTTTTTTTTAGTTTCATTATTATGTTTGTGTATTTACAATTTCTTTGTGTTTCTAATTGTTGTGTATTATAATATTGTTTGTGTGCATTGACTAAATATTTATGTGCATTCATGATTGTTGATAAAACTGTTTGTTATTTGGATTGTATTTCTATGTTTGCTTATTTACACTTTCTTTGTGTAGGTCTAATTTTGTGCATTAGAATATTGTGTGTTAATACAATTTATGCACATTTATGATACTAGTGTATGACAATGTTTGTAATTTGGGTTTTAACCTCGTTACTAATTTATAAATGCAAATTAATCAAAATATGGACTATTTAACTTGAAAATGATGGAGGATAAGGGAAATAAGGATTTGAAAGATGATGTTACAAAGGAAGAACTCAATTTTTTCCTAATATCGCCATTCAAGAAGGAAAAGGATCCAAGCCTAGCTGGGTGGACAATAAAATTTTATTTGTGTTTCTTTGAGATGATAGAAGATTCTCATAAGAAGAATTAAAGAATAGGAAAGTCTTGGGGGAACTATATTATATCTTTATAGAAATTATCTCAAAGAAAAATAACCCATATCTTTGTGTAACCTCGGTATCTAAGATAATAGAACATATTTTCGCTAATGGGTTAAAAAGTAAGAAACACTATATTGCATGCTTTTTTATCAAGGGTAATATGTGGTATCATTTGTGTATATTTTCTAGGCACATTGTGGAGATCCATTATTAGCCATATGTACTATGAAGTGTTAACATACTACTTTGTGGAGATAATATCACTATTTTGTTATTATTTAATAGCATTGATCATTATTTCCCTTTGCACATACTGATTTCAACTTACAAGCACTAAATATCTTATGGTATGTAAGAAACATTTCTGAGTCCTCTTACATTCCTTTTTCTATCCAGATATAATTTAATTGGAAGAATTCATGATACAATACCAAATGGATTATTGTGTATTAATAGCTCATATGTTAATGAAGAAAATTTTAGGCTTGCCTATCTACTAGTTAATGGAAGGTTGGAAAGAGTAGGAAGGATGAAAAGAGTGTCATTCAAAGATTATTATACTATGGAAGCTATGAGAAATTATATGATTGATCTTGTTCCTTCTGAGATTACAATATTGGCACAAACATTCTATTCAAACAAACTCGAATAGAACAGGGTGTGTGCAAGAAGATGAGGGACCTTTTTGTGCACGTTAGATGCAATAGAAACCTGAAAAATCAGGCATCCCTCAACTTACTTGGATTTTTTGAG
>LPNX010367391.1:0-18697 GCA_001517045.1 Pseudotsuga menziesii
ATTGCCATTTATATTTTGAAACATTCCGAGTAGAATTATTTTTTAATATAATTTATGTAAAAGATTCATTTTCATGTACTTTAAATGGTGTCCTAGCAGGCCTAGTGTTGAATCAGTCATTAAAGCTTCATCAAGCAAAAACACAGACAAAGATGATTTACAGAAATCTTCATCATTACCTATAAGTATTGTAGACAATGTATTCATGGTTAAAATGTATTTTTTACCTGTTGAGCTTAATTTACTATTTATTGAAGTATTGAGGCTTCTGTTTATGTGCAAATGTCGTTGTTTGAATTTTATTTACACAAAGTTAGTTTGCCTTGTAATCCTAGTTATCGGGGATCGTTAACATGATAGGTGTATTGGAGTTTGAGTTCACCTTTGTTCCTCAATCATTATTGATAGCATGTGACCTCTAGAAAAACATAGTAGCTAATGACCTTATATAGACATGGTATTCATAAGGCTCTATCCACTAATGTGTTTGTTATTTCCCTGCTTAAGTTGGAGCTAATAGAAACTGCAAACATAAACCTTACATAGACATATATTGTGATTTTTTTTGGGTCATCAATGGCCTCTGCAAACGTAAATCTTGAATGGACAGATGTGTTTTATTCTGGATCATTGTGTCTGCTATTTTTATTGATTCTGTTATTATTCCATCATTGAGGAAGTTAGGCAGCTCTCTTCCATAGTCTGTTGTATTTTAATGGAAGGAAGGCCATTCAGTGTTGTCATTCAACCTTGTCATTCAGCTCTCTTCCATAGTCTGTTGTATTTTGAGTTCACCTTTGTTCCTCAATCATTATTGATAGCATGTGACCTCTAGAAAAACATAGCAGCTAATGACCTTATATAGACAGGGTATGCATAAGGCTCTATCCACTGATGTGTTTTTTATTTCCCTGCTTAAGTTGGAGCTAATAGCAACTGCAAACATAAACCTTACATAGACATATATTGTGATTTTTTGGGGTCATCAATGGCCTCTGCAAACATAAATCTTGAATGGACAGATGTGTTTTATTCTGGATCATTGTATCTGCTATTTTTATTTATTCTGTTATTATTCCATCATTGAGGAAGTTAGGCAGCTCTCTTCCATAGCTCTCTTTAAGGTTGCTATATTGTGCATGCCCATACTCAGACAAGTATTCTAGGTTCAACTTCCTCTAGTGTGACTGCTTTCATCATGGACTTTATTGATCTTTGTCTCTTTCCTGGTTCAGTGGTGCTAGAAAGTTTACTTAGAAAATGAGCACTATATAGGTGTATGGTAGAACATAATTGCATTATAAACAACGTATCTGCAATATTGGTGAAAATTTGTGCCCAAGGTATAAAAAAATTGCGTAGAAACTGAGCACAATATATAGAAAATTGTATTAAGAAAAATCTTTGGTGGAAATCTATGCCCATATGCTTGAATATTGGTTAGAAAATGAGTACAATTTCTATTCCCTAACCTACAGATAATATGCTTAGAAGATGAACACAAAATCTGTGCCATTGATGCTACATGAAGGTCTAAAAATTTGCTGGAAGATGTGCAAAAAATGGGTAAGATTGGAGATTTCTTGGTTTACATAGGCATGCGGGTGAGTGGACCTGGTTACAGCTTGTCATGTTTGCATAGATTGTCAAGTTTCACAAGTTTTGACTTAAGTCTGATGTAGCAAGCCAATGCTGCCTTGTTCTGGTTATATTTGACCTAGTTTTGGATTCGGGTTGAGTTACACTGGCAATTTTGGGTATAACAGAGCAGGGCTTGCTTTGCTTTACTCTTCTTCTTTGTCATTTTATTTGTTTACAAGTTGTGGATTAATTCTAAGTATTGTAGATCAAAATTGCGATTGTATATTTATGTACCCAGTTGCAGAACATAATTTTGTTGATAAGTTTAAGTTGTTTTTAAAGGATTTTTTGCTTGGTTGCATTTGACCTTCCTCTTTTGAGAATATTTTTGGAATTCCTAGTGATGGGGGTCATGGTATTAATAGTATCTTAATTGTGGGAGGCTAATATTGGCCATTATTTTGTGCTATCATACACTGGTGAGTGGAAAACCCATGTTTTTCATGTTCTTAGTTATTATTGCCAAGTATGCAATGCAATTGATGAAAACAACTTTGTGCATTTAGACTTTGGACCAAGGTGAGCTTGTGGAGCTACAGTTGATGCGAGGTGATTTCTCTCTGTGATTAGAGGCATCACAATATTAATGTATATTAATTTCAATTGTAGCACCATAAACTTGTTTCGGCTTGGATGGATTTCATATGGGTTTTTAGGAGTGTGGCTATCGGGATTCACAACCCTTATGGTTATGCTATCTTACTAGTAGGATGGCTTGATGGGTGATATTGGTTGAGAGTGGGATGATTGTCTTCGTGTGTGACTATCATGATTGATCACCCTGGTGTTTGTGCTATCTTTTGGTAGGATTTGAATAATGATAATGACCATGACTTGAGCAATATTGTTGCAAATTAGTGGTGCAATGGACAGTAGTCGTCATGCAGTTGGTTTAGTAGTTATAATATTAGATTAAGATAATGCATTTTTTTGGATTCATAGGAGATTATCTGATTTGTGTATGTCATAGGTGAACATTCAATATGGCGATGAGTTGTGCTAGAGTAAATTATGCAACACTCAGGATCATGGATCGAAAAGAGATCAATGATCAGCAATCGGATGAGATGTGTCCATAACAAGATTCTAATCCTTGAAGTTAGAGCTATAGGGGAATATTCTTTAGGTGTGGAAGGATGTAGCATTCAAATTTTAGTAGGAAGTTGACCAAGTTTATCCCCGTATACAACATCAATTCCTAGCACACTTGGCAATTTCCTAGGATAGTCTCCAATGAATTCTGATAATATGTTTTGGTGTCCATAAGGAGATCCTCTATAGAGGATTGGATGGCAGTATTGAGTTACGGATCTAGTCCATGAGTTTGTGCAAAGTAAGTAGGCTATTCTAAGAGAAGAGTCAAGCGATTCATGAGAAGAGGTTGTGCTCATGAAAAGAAGGTGCTTAAAGAGTAGAAGTTAGATTAGCGTAGTTTGAGAGTTGCATGTAATGATTGAATTGAGGATGATTTAATGGATAATCGAAAGGTTTGTTGGGCCCTAGTTGTTCAATGTAATGGTCATTCATTAATAATGGGTGGGGCTTATTATGAGCTTATTATTGGGTTTAGGGTTTGTTGCATAAATTAAAGAGGTATTTTTAAGGTTTAAAAAAAAAAAATAATATCACTGCCGTCGCTTAAGCGATGGCTCTATCTGTCGCTTATCCGACGCTTACCCATGATATCCGTCTCTTAAGCAACGGTTATTTATGTCGCTTATTCGACGCTTACTCTTTATAGCCATCATTTAAGCGACGGTTATTCCTGTCGCTTATCCGACTCTTAATCGTTATCTCCGTCGCTTATCCGATGGCCATTCTGTCGTTTTACTGATGGCATGAAGATTATTTTCTCAAAAAAATTTCACTACCGTCGAAGATATTCTGTCGCTTAACCGACACTTGACATTTAACCGACGGTTACTTAGGTGTCGCTTAACCGACGGTTACATAGGTGTCGGATAACCGATGACAAGTTTCCGACGCTTAAGAAAAAATCAAAGTGTCGTACATGCGACAGGAAAGTGTCGAAAATCCGACACGACGGCCGTCATATTTTTGGTCGAAATGTAGTAGTGAAAGTTGATTGCTTACAATTTTTAAGAGTATGTTGGTAACCCCATACCTTCGGTTATAAGGTGTTTATTCCTATACAACAGAACTAAAGACTCCGTCGAGGAGCCCAAACTACTGTAGGTTATTTCTGTTACCCTTGACCAGTCTTTGCCTTGAGTTTGTGTGTGGTATTTTATCCTGGTTCATGCTTACCATAGTGTTTGAAGGCCTTGTGGATTTTCCTTCTTTTTGAGAAAATTTTGTACCTGTACATGGGTTGCTCTCATACACAATCTTGTACAGAGGCCTGCATATGCGGGTTTCTCTCTAGGACAGTCACGTACAATATGCGAGTTTCCCTTTTACACAGTCACGTACAAGCCTTGAAATAAGGATTTTTGGGCTAGGGTTTGCTTGTCTCTGTCCTTTTGTGATTCCTGTTTGTTATTTGGCCCTCCTTATAAACACTGTGTTGTTAGTTTGATGACCTTGGTGGCCACACCTTGTGCTTTCTTGTAAAGCCCTTGGGTTTCTTTTGTTTGGATTGTCTTTTGTTTGCATTTTGAAATAGGTTGTCCTGTTTGGGTTATAGGTTGAAGTGTTTTTGTCCGAATCATTGATCAGGGTTTTGGGCAATGTTTTTTCCAGTCTATCTTTATATAGTGATTGGTTTGTCACTTACCTTCGTGAGTTTTCAGTGATTTCTTGTATTTGTACCTACCCAAGCTAAGGTTCTCGGTCTTCCCTTCTGGGTTGATTCTTGGTTTTATTAATCTGTTTACTTCAGTTTGCTTGTTTATATAGTTGATTTGATCCAAATATACTCAATTTTAGTGCATTTTAGGTGCATGGTAGTGTTTGAGCATTTTAAAAAGCGAAAATAAAAACATTTTCAAGCTTTTTGCATTTGTTTTTCCATATGTAGTTTTCATTTCAGTTTTAAAATATAATCTCAAAACTAAAAAAATTTAGTCTTAGTTTCTCTTTATCGTTGCATTTGTTCATCAATTTATATTTACAAAAACAAAAAGAAGTTTGCTTTAGTAGTGGTAATTTGCTTTGAAAAACATACACCTTTGCTTTTTTATTTTCTATCAAGTCAAAAGCACCATAGTTCATCACTCCATTTCCTTCTGAGTAAGAAATAGCCCTTTAAAATGAACGCAATAATTAAACTTTATTAGTAATTTTTTATTTTTTAGGGGCCAGTCACCTACTAGCTTAGGCTAGACTTGTGGGATAGGAAGTGTAAACTTTCAATAACTTTTAAAATTCAGATGTAGTGGAGTATTCGATAGGTAAATCCTTGTCTTTATCAATTGTATCTGGGAAACTCCTCTCAAAAGGGAGTCAAGCATGAGGCCGCGTGGACGCATTGGACTGAGGAGATAACCCTTCGATTCCTACTCAAAACGTAAATCAGGAATTTTACACATCTAGGGATTTTGTCCTAGACAGAGTTTCGGGCTTAGCTACCCTGCCCATGGGTACAAGTCAGGCTTGCAACTATCCTCCCAGACTGTTGGTATAGCTAAGGTAGCCTTTAGTCTCTTGACATTTAGGGTTCATACCTAGGTAAGCTGGAAGGCTATTTCTGGTTCACCTTGGATGGGCTTGGAAGGTAACCCTTGTTGTAAGTGTAGGAGGGTGGTGGGTGATTCCTCTGCTTGTGCCTAAGAACCGCTTCAAGGATACCAAGTAATCGTTCCTCAGCTTTCTTCGGGAAAGCATATCTTTCATCCTTGTTGACTGTTTGAGGCTTTAGGAAATTTTGTAGTGTTTTCTTTGTGGTTTTGTTTGTGTTTAGTTGGCTTTAGGGTTTGATTTGTTAAATTTTCAATCGTGGAGGACTAACCTATAAGAAGGTCAAGAAGGTTGCAAAACCTTCCTCCTCTCATCACATTGGAACCTCCACATCCACCCCACAGGCGGAGATTGGACACGGACGGTTCATTTGAACCGGTAGCCGTAAGTGAAGTTCCAGGTGAACCATCACTTATAGCTAAACATATTAATCTTGATACATTTGAGATAGAAGACTTGCAGACTGACGAGTTTGCAAGGAATTTTAACACACCCTTGACTAATTTAAACGATCCTATGATCGTCCAGGTTAGCCCTTTTGATTCACCTGTTTTAGGTGTCCCTGTGGGTAGGATTATGTCTACTGCGGGAGAAAGTTCTTTTGTTTTCACCTCAGCCATTCTAGCTGAAGGGGTACTACCTCCCCCGATAAGTGCCCCTAGATCTAGCATACCTTCTACGCCTTTGACTCCAGCAAGTCGGGTGTTCCAACTGCTAGTTCACTCAAACCTAGCAGGTGCTTCTGGTAACATGGTTACTGGAATTCCTAGTATACCTATTGTTCCTTCCTCCTTCACCTACACTACCCAGAGTGGTTTGGTAGGATCCTCAGCTTTCGTCCAAGGGTTTCCTTGGAATGGGGGGCACATTCCCCCATCCACTCCGTACATAGGCCCATCGCCTTCTTATGTAGGATTTAAGTTTGGAAACAATACCTCTTATGGGAAAAGTTTTCAAACTTCGGTCTCGGCCCCGTTTACGAGCTCTCCCTTTTCGTTGTTTAGCGGAGGGATACCTACTCCTGTTTTTCAGACCCCAGTTTCGATTGGGACAGCTCGAACTTCTTATACTGCACCTCACACTCACAACCCTGTGGCTTATGGATAGAATCCATTTCAAATTAATCCATCCACTTTGCAACTGGTGGTAGGGGGCAACCCCACCTTTACTTATGGGCATTCGGGGGCAGGTCCCTCTAATCCCCAGTTTGGCATTTTTAGTGCCACGGTTCGACCCAAGCTTCCGTTCCTAGCAACGTTAAACTTGCCAGATTTGTCTAAGTTGATGAATGACTTGGCGAGGCATGGCCCCTCGTGGCCACCTATTCCCACCAAATTGCCATTGGACATCCCTAAATTTGAGGGCAAAGATGGTGAAGATCCTGGGGCTCATGCAACCACATTTCATTTATGGTGTTCTTCGAATTCACTGAATGAAGATTCAATTAGGTTGAGGTTGTTCCAGAGAACCTTAACAAGTACCGCGGAAAAATGGTACATTGAGCTACCTTATGCTGCTTTCAGTAGTTTCTGGGAATTGGCTAGTGCATTCCTTAGCCACTTTCAGCTTCTGGTACGATATGATTTCAGAATGGACTTTTTATCTACCTTTAGGCAGAACAAGGCTACCCACATCTCAGATCATATCCAAGAGTGGAGGAGGTGAAAGAGCCTTATAAAAGCCACCATCCCTTTTGAGTTTTTACTAGAGTGGTTCCTTAAATCCCTATTGCCTTACATATTTAAGACCCCAACAATTGGATTTGATTTATTCACAATCTAGGATCTTGTATGAGATTATCCGTGAGGCACCGAGGCCTACCCACAATGCAGAGAAGCCTAAGCTTGGACCCCTAATTTTTTTTTTTCTAGTTATATTTCTTTCTTCTTATTATTGTTATTTTTTTCATTAAATTTTAAAATTTCCTTTTAATTGGTCCAATTTGTTTCAAAGGTACTTTTCTCTCCATCATTATTTATACCTATTTTTCATAAGTTGAAAAGATGAATAAACTGTCCACTCAAAAATCTAGTTCTACTTAACGTAACACAATAAAATCCAAACAATCCACCAGCATATTATCTTTGTAATTCTACGGACCATATTCCAAATATTAAAATACAACTTTTCCTATTAAAAATAACAGAGCAGTTGATACACGGACCCAAAGTGTTTGCTTTGTTTTGAGAAAAAAAAATCATGTTTATCAAGAATAAGAATCGACAAGGTATAACAGGAACCCAGCCTAACTTGCGCTGCCAAGCTGCATACAAGTTTTCGATAACCTTCTCCTTAATGCGACCGACCTGTTTTTTCTTCAAGCTCCTTTGCCCATTGTTAAAGTATATCCTTTAAAATGGAATTGGTATAAAGAATTAATGTCATTGTATAGTTTCCCTTTTAAGCCTGCCCAGCAATACTTCATATGTTGCAAAACAACAGGCTCCAGTGGTATTTGATTTTATATTAAAAAAAAATCCAAAATGGGTTTTTCTTAATATTTAGTTCACATGCCGAACTTCATAAACTTTTGCCATAGAGCGGCTCATTGACTTGTTTTAAAACGAAGTGAAGAATAGAGTAGGAGTCGGTGAGCGGAGAAGGAGAAGTCGCAACGTCAACTACTGAGCAGCTGCTCTGGAATCTCATTGTCATGTGACTGGTTTTGTTTTAAGAAACCCGTTGAACAAATGGCGTATTCTATTGTTTTCTATATTTTCTTGATGCTACAGAGTGCGGCAGATCATATGGAATTTTATTTTCCGTGTTCACGAAAAAGTTGCGAGGATCAGTGAAAATTAGGTCAACGTTACCACAGGACAAAGGTGCGGACCGCGGGTCGCCAAGATCGATAAATCCATTACGAGTGAAGATATTGGTAAATATATAACATCGTGAGAAACGACAAATACATCAGGATAACGTTTACCTGCTCTACAGCTTTTGGTGTTGGTCTGAGCTTTTTCTTGACTTGTACTGATTCTTTGCATATGCATACCTTTTATATTATGATTTTATAAAGCTCCAAGGATTAGCTCAATTGGTAAGACCTGTACATTCTCTCAGGAAAAGATCACGAACAGGCCATGGAAAAGATCATGAGCAGGCCATGGTTTACTACCATCCACGAATATGGAGAAGTATTGCTAGATTTTCAGTGAATCTTTTCATCTAAAAATTATTATAATTTTATAGGTACCAGGATTTCTTCGAGAATCCATCAAACAATCATACATGTTATCAAACAATCATACATGTTATCTCGAGAAGAAAACAGCCTGAATAATTGAGGTCTATATTACAACTTCATATATAGATGCGACGTGGCGGAGTAAAAATGTTATGCAAAATGGTGGAAAGCCTCCATTTCTTTTTGTCTAGGATTTGGTAAAGCATGGTCGCAAGATGCTTTAGGTTTTTTAATTTCGTCTACAAGGCATGGACATTTAAACCTTATAACTTCATATTATTTTTAATTAGCATTGATATAAAATAGTGAAATTCATCTGAAACCCTAGAACTTTAAAAAAAAATTCAATGTCAAAAAAGTTTAATTTTATATTAAAAAAATTTGAAACCAAGGTCAACATTGTCTCATCCTTGTAACTTCACTCGAAGATTAACATCCATCCTTCTAACTTTAGTGAAGGTAAAAATTTAAAAATAGAAAAAGCTTGTAAAAATCCAAGCTATCACACTATACAAGTTATAAATTACTTCATTTCTCAAAATAAATGAAAAATTTGTCAACCACCCCATTGAATTCACAATATATAATAATATCTAAGCCACCTCACCTCATTTAATACTTACCCTTTAATTCTCCAACATCTATTATAACATAACATATAATAGTTGTTCAACTCACCTACTAAATCACCTCATTGAATTCACAATATATAATAATATGTGAGCCACGTCACGCCATTTAATACTTACCCTTTAATTCTCCTACATCTATTATAACATATAATAACATCTATTATAACATATAATAGCTGTTAAACTCACCTACTAAATCACTTCAGGTGGGAATGGCTTTCTATGAGCTAATGGAAAACATGTATGTTCCTGAAGAAGTTCATCTATATTTCATGGATTTTAAGTTAGTAACACAACTAGAGCACCAATATATAGCCCTTGTTAAATCTTTATACGTGAGGTAATCAAGCGATCGCTAACTTCATGTGGATATTTCATTCAAAGAGTTTGTTCTTACCGTTCTTACAATTTTATGCGATATTTTATTTTAGATTTTAGATTATATTTTATACAATATTTTATTTTAGATTTTAGATTATTATTTTATGCAATATTTATTTTAGATTATTAGGTTAATGTACAAGATACTTAAAATGAAATTGAAAATTTTAATGAAAGTAAATATCATAGTATCTATACAATAAAATAGGGTATATATCAAGGGAAAACTTAATATAAGAAAAACATGCTACGTGAATCATATGCCTTGTTGTTTTTTTCTATATTACAAAATGCAAATACAAAGAAAGTGCACTTAATATGAAGTTGTTGTGGACGTTATGCCATATGCCATAGCATCTCACTCCTATATGCTCTATTGAAATATGGAACAATAAGCTATACAATAAGAATGAAACTCCTTCATATCCTAGTGACCTAGTATAATATCGCGAAGTAACCATCTAGGGTTAGGATTCTAGGCTTTTGCATGCCTCAAATATCTATTATGATTAGGGTTTTAGACCTTTTAGAATCTTCTTAAAAGAACACAAGTGACTAGCTCCACATATGTGAGTAATGGAAGTTGATGCGACATCCAATCAATATCATAGTGGTCAACAACACATGTTAACTTGTGAGAGTCATAACTTCCTCATATGAACTTTGAAATTTGGGTGATTTTCACATTGTTGGAAAGATGTTGATGTGTAGAATAACATTGAGAGGTTGAGAAGTTTGTTCACAAATGTTTTACTACAAAAGAGTTATTCAAGGTCTCAATCATGCTCCAAAATTTTCTAGACCCCAAATTAGCAAAGTGGGACCAGACCCTAAATGGGCCTTACAAGCCAATAACTCCAATCTTTTCACCTAGAAAGTACCAAAATAAACTGAAATTTATATTTTTATCCACTTTGGATCATACCTCCTCATTTCGAAAGGGTTTTGGTACCCAAAATATTTTTCTTAAGAATGTGAGAATTTTTTCCTCTACCGTTCTCCCTAGACCATGATCTAGCCTTTCTTAAAAGATGACCTTTCAACCCAATTTATTAGATTTCATGCTACCCCAACCTATTTGCTCTAAATTTATTTGTAACATTATATCTTCTCGCTTTCCCGAGATTCAGGTTTTAAGTTTTCAATGGTAGGTAAGATTATTCCAACATGGAAGACTCATAGAGTTTCAAAATTTTCACATTCACTTTTAAGTAAATGAATATACCACAAAACCTTGATATTCTTACAAGGACACTATAGTCTTTCTTTATTTAGCCTTGAATGTTTTCCCAATTATGTGTTGATCATGCTAACTTGTGTAAATCTCTTATGACTTCATCTATGTCTCTTGTATTTGCAAATGGATTTTCTTTATCTTATCAATGCATTGTTCATCCTTTGATGCTTCCCTCATGGAATATTTCCTTACTTCCCCTTGTTATCTAAATACAACATTTATGTGAGAAGGTGGAAATGCCTAAAGAGAGTTTCAAAATGGTACATTTTGTAGAAGTTTACTATATTGTATTATGAGAGTATGAATATAAATCAATTTTTCATCTCACTTTTGTGGATTCTTTTGATTACAACCCTCCAAAAGTTGAACCAAAGCCATCTTCACTAGTTTTGTTTACCCATATATTTGTGGATAGAAATATGGTTCTCTTTAACTTGGTGTCCATATTCTCCCAAAGTGTCATCCAAGAGGCACTACAAAATATAGTATCTATATTTGATGATCCTTGGTATCCGAAAGTGCACCCAAACATTTTGGAATAATTCATTATTGCATCTTCTTTCTTGATGGTCTTTTTAGAAGTTGTGATATTTTACATATTGCACCTAAACCTATCAACTACCATAAAAAAATAGGAATGTCCCTTCCTTATTCTTACCACCCATCAAATCCATGGTTATGTTCTCCTATGGTCTAGTAGGTATAGGTAAGGGATTGTATAAACATTGCTTTTTGTTATTGTGCTCACTTTTACAATGTAAAGGTATGCATCATATAATGAACATAGCTACATCTTTTTACAAGTTGGTCCAATATATTTGTTAGCCCCTAACATGTTTTAGGCAGAATTTAGAGCACGCTAAGGCATACCAAGGCTCATTTTTATAAGATTTAGTTATGTATTGAAATGTATATTTGATCTTCTTTTAATATAACTCGCAAAGTTGACAGCTATTGGACAAATATTTGTTACAAAATCTTACTTTAGAGGAATTTAATGATATGCATTAAGACTTTTAGGTGAAAATGAGAATGAATTTAGTAGATAGAACAAAGGAAAATACATGAGGTATCTTGAAGAAAAATATCATATACTTAATGGAATTAAATGTATTGAGATTTAAAAATAATTCAATAGTTCAAGCAAGGTGCAAAATATCCATGAGGTTTTATAGTATCAATGGGAACATTGATAAACATACAGTGAAAAGTAACATAAACCTCCAATTACGATTTCATAATCCGAACATCCAAGGCTCAAACATAGGTCATACATCGATGAATTCTTATATTTATTCTCAACATTCTACATTACATCTATATCACTGATATAAGCATAGGGAAAAGCTATTGCTCAAAGCTTTATTATATTCTCAAAAAAGTTTACATAGATATAGACTAAGTATGGAATAACAGGATATACAAATTACAGAGGAAAGATCTTTGATACAATTCAAAATCTTAATCTAAGAAATAACTTATTGCATATATAAACTAATTCAACTTACTCAACGGTGCTATGGAGACCCTCTCAAAAAACTGCTAGCTTGGATTATGAGATCGAATCGTATTTTTATAGCAATGAACTCATGTAAATGCTTTATGTTATCTCCAACTAATTTCTAACCACATTTAATTATATCACTTTCAATTAGCTTGACAATAATGTTATAACTGAATAACTAGTGGACCCCTTATTTTTTTTACGTGACCCCTTTTTAGTGACTTAAGGCTAATATGACTAAGGGGGTTGACCTCGCATTTTTCCTCTCCCATGCACTACTAGCTATCTAGCTGATTGACTAGCTATCTGCATAGTTGTCTAACCAATTGTTCTAACAGTCATATGTCCTAAGAACTGATACATCATTTGGACTACTACATGTCATTCTAGTGGCATGAAAAATCAACGACTTAGTGGCACATAGGTCTTCCCACATTGTCCATTCAGTTGCCATGATGAATTTCTGAATGTACATCCTGAACATTGCCTTGAACACTGTATAGTTGTCTTCTCGTGTGGTGGAAATATGAGCTTGTAATTTAGCTACCGAGTGCCAATCCTTACATATAGGGAAATGATGCATTTTTAGAAAATATAATCTTATCTCACCATTAGTATTCTTTTCATATGAGATAGGATTTAACATCCTTATAATATTCTAAAAGATAATCCATATCTCAAACTCATATTTCAATTTCTCAATTACCACATCCCCTCCTAAGGTTTTTTCAATGTCCTCAAACACAACTTTCTCAATTTTCTTTACTACTAGCGTAGATCCAAATCCTAGGCTCTATCAAGTGCCAAGAGGGATCGAATCTCTCGAGGTGCAAACCTCTTCTTAAATATTGCACTCAATGAACTATCAACTTTGGTGTGCCCTATATATAGCCATTGATTTGATTCAAACCAAAAGTCACATCTTTTTATTTAAGTTCCACATATAATACTTTTATTATTAATATTTAATATTACTTATGGTCGAGCTATAATATTTTTTATTATTTTCTATTTTGTTAGGAACGAACATTACAACATTTCCCCATACATGGTTTTAAAACCATATGCAAGGCCCTCCTACAACCATGGGTTGTTTAGGAGGCCTTGCACATGGTCTTAAAACCATTTGCACCATGTACAATAAAACCATGGGTTGTTTAGAAGGCCTTGCACATGGTTTTAAAACCATGTGCAAGGCCAACATTTTTTTGAGGATAATTCAATTTTTTATTTTTTATTATTTTGTTAGGTAGGAACATTACAACATCTCCCTCATATTGTGTTTTTTTTTCTTACCCACATTTTTTTTGCGCATAATTAAATTTTTACTTTTTTATTGTTTTGTTAGGTAGGAAGATTACAACATCTCCCCATATTAGGTTTTTTTTCTAGCCAACATTTATTTTGGACTATAATTAAAAAAAAAATTATTAATAAAAATAACGTTATGTAACGTTACAAGATCTCCCCCATACTAGGCTCTAGAGCGCATCTTGATGCAGTTATGGTAGTATGATACTCTTTTGTTTTATAGATTTTTTCATTTCCATCCCACAAGTGTGGTAGCCCTATTTTTATGACATCATTGAACACTCCTGTGAAAGATGAAATATTTGATGTTAGATATTTCACATTGTTTATGGTCCTATTCAATAAGGTTTGCTTGGTTATCATCTAATTTGATATATTTATCATATGGGTTCTATTTAAAATCTATAGGATAGAGAATAAGGTGGATTACCTCCCATTTTTTTCTATCACATGCACTATTAGGTGTCCCGTTGGCTGACTAGCTATTTGCATAGTTGTCTTCCCAATTGGTTTGACAATTGTATGTCCTAAAAGCATATATATCATTTGGACTGCTTCCTATCCTTCTGGTGAAATGAAAATATAAAGACTTAGTGGTACAAAAGTATTCTTATCTTTTTCACTTGGTTTTCATGATGGATTCCTTGAGTACTTCTCTGAAAGTTGTATAGTCATCTAACATTGTGGATGCAATATGAGCTTGTGATATTTAGCTACTGGGTATCAATACTTTCCTATAGGGTAATGATGCATTTTTAGTGAATCTAATGCTATCTTATTGTTAGTTGTCTTTTGATATGAGATAGGATTTAACCTCCATATATTAAATTGTTTAGGCTAATCCATATCTCAAACTCATCTTTCAATTTCTCAATTACGGCATCCCCAACTTTCTCATTTTTATTTTCCATTAAGGTAGTCTAGTACTCTTCTCTTTTATACATTTTTCCATTTCCATCCCACAAGTGTGTAAGGCCTATTTATATGACATCATTGAATATACCATTGAAAGATGAAATATCTGATGTTAGGGATTTCATTTTGTTAAGGATACTATTTAACAAGGTTTTCTTGTTTATGATTTGATTCGCTAGTTTTATCAGATGAGTTCTATTTGAAATCTAAAACTCTTCTAGTTGTGTTTTGGTATTTCTATTCAAATAATCAATTATTTATATTGCTTTCTTGGGTTTCTCCCCGAGGTATTTTTCTATTCTCTTTGTTTCCTCGTAGGTTTTCTTAACCATCTCTATTTCATCCTAGATGACATCACAATGATCCCATTTGTTGAGGAGATCTTGTGCTATTTTATACCATGACACTTGTTTGTCTCTTTTCAATGTCTCTTCCCTTTCACAACCACTTGTAATTGGGAGTCTTGATTTTTTAAATTATCCCTCTTACTCTCCATGTCCTTAATCAGTTCATATTTTTCATTTGGCTCATCCTCCAACTCTTCAATTCTATTATCCTTTTGATCTGCTTATTGAGTGGAGATATGATCATCTTACATATGTTGTACTATTTGACCTCCTATGGTTTGATCTTATGCAATTTCCCCATTTTGGTAACATATATATCATCCTATTAACCCATCCAATCCTTATGGGTTTAGGAAGAAATCAAATAAATAATATTGGGATTAATTTTGGCCATATGAATTATTACGTTAATTAAATAAACATTGAAGAAGAATGTAGTCTATATTATGACATTTTAATTATTAAATAAGTTGTTAAAAATGAATAAGGATATATTAAATTGAGCACATAGATCTGTGGATGAACACACAACTCACAAGATAGATCATACAATTTTACTCAAAAATTGAAGAATGAAACAGTGCAAAAATGGCTTGCAACTATGAATGCTTTCATTAATAAAAAGTAATTAGATAATTAATTACAATGAAGTAAAATGGCTAAATAGCCTCATGCAATTCGAATCCATGTGAGGAAATTTGAATTGGTTTGACTCTACTTGACTGAATGGTTAACTGACCTTGTCTAAATCATTATCGGAGTTCATCGGAGTTCAAAATCCAAACTCATGTGGCTAATTCAGTGTTAACTAGTCTAACTAACTGAGGTAGGTGAGTAAATGTCCCTCACTTGCATGAAGCCATGCAAACCTAACACTAACTAAGTAGAACTGAATGTAACTAACTCTTAACTGAGCTTGACTAGTCACCAACTGAACTCAACTGATGGAGGTTGGTGTTGGCAATCCCAGTGGCTCCTAATTCGTAGGGATTGATCTAGGAGGCTCCTAAACGGATGCATGCAAGTTCAATCAGTGGAATTTGGCCTCAATTAGTGTTCCCCACACTTTAGTAACTGGTACATGTGCCCAAATTAGTCCAAGTGGACCCAATGGTGCTAGTGACTAAAAATAGACTTAACGGACTCATGATTTAGACATAATTGACCAAATTGGACAAGGAAGAATTATAATCCTAACACCCCCTCTGAATTCTAACTTGGAAAATTTGTGGGCCCTGGAAACTAGGACCACAGGTGACCCATTATAGCAAGTGAAGTAATTGCTCAATACAAGGAGCTGGGGGAAAAACCACACGAAAAAAATCCCCCCCTCTAACTAAGAAAATGGAATCAGGATTCAAGTTTAAAAAACTTGAAAATATGTTGTTGCAACCTTCAGCTCTATGATGTAGTGAAGCAGCATGCATGATGTTCTGTGCATAGGTATCCTGGCGCCTAGCATGTAGACTTCTCCATATTCTCCCAAAATAATGATGGAAGGAAGGAGGAATGAAACCTTTGCCTCTTTCTGGATGAAGAGGTGTATGATCCACTCTATTCTTCTGAAGGCAGTGTAACTGATCAGACCTTGCCATGTAGCATCTCACAGGGATTTTATTGCATCTCTCTAAAGTAGGTAATATTGCATGACATAGCATAAGGTTATTTGTCTTCTGTGTGTCAAATGGATATCCAGTCATCTTCCTAGCTTCCCTCTTGGGAGTAGGGAGTGGATCTGGATCTGAATCATCTTGAATCTCAATATCATAAACTGATATAGTTGGTTCTACAATACTAGTGGAAATTGCAAAAGAAGTAGATGGAATGTTTTTACCTTCCCTTGTAAGTGGCAGCGGAGACTGCACTCATTTTGAAAATGGCATGAAGTGTGATAACTCATATGCCTTGGAGGCATGATTTGCAGCACCCTCCACTATGATGTTCCTAGTAGAGATATTTGTGATCTCCACTGATTTTGGACCAAATATCACTCACTTTGGAGATCCAGTATGAGTCATCTGGTATACAGATAATAGATTTGTAGCTAAGGATGGCACATAAAGAACATCTTTGAACTTTCCATGTTCAAGCTTGATAGGACCCTTTCCTTTTGCTCGAATTTGACTGTTATTACCCATCTGAATACTAGGACCATCAAAAGACTGCAAGGAAGAGAATGATTCTATGGATGAAACCATATGATTGGAAGCTCCAGAATTAATGAGGAAGGCATGTATTGTTGAACAGCTAGCCTTCAGTGCATGGAATGTATCTTCATGTTATTCAGTTTCTTCTCTATGATCATCCTTCCTTGCACTAGTAGGTACAGTAATGTTATGTTTCTTCAGAAGAAGAGCCATCTCATCAATTGTTCTTCTCATACAAGAGCTTTCTGGATGAAATCCCCTTCCACAGTAAGAACAAAGGGTCTTTCCTTTGCCATTATTATTGCTCCTCTTCGAACCTAAAGGCTCATTTGACTTCTCTTTCTCCATAGGAGACTCATCCTTTTGCTTCCCTTTATCCTTCGATACCTTAGGTCCTCAAGCAACCAGTATTTGATATTTGGAAGATCGAATGATCCGCATTTGGATCAACTTGTCATGCTCCTGGGTGAGAGATTCAATGAAGGAAGTAAGAGTAGGCATCCTCCATTTTGGATCAATAGTGAGATTCACTGAATGAAAGGTTGATACAAAGAATGAGTAGTCTGCACCAAGTTTTGAGAGAATGGTAAGGATGAGTTGATGATCCTCCTTCTCAACCTTTCACAGCTTCAACTGGAACACTAGATGCTTGAATTTGGTGAAGAATTCATTTAGTGTTTCAAAATTGGATGGATGAAGAGGAATCAACTCATTTTCTAGCTGATAGATCCTTAGGTCATCCTGCTTATCAAACAAGGAAACAAGCTTATCCCAAACCTCCTTGGGAGTCTTCAATCCATTGATGTGGAAGAGAATATCTCGAGAGATTGAGAGGTACAAGCATCCATATGCTTCATTAATCCTAGGAAGTAACGACCATTAACATAAAATGTTTATGGTTGTTACTGCCTAGGGACTATTAATCGCTAACGGTTACTTAAAACAATATTTAACTAGAACTGGATATTTTGTTAATCTCTAGTCTTGTATACTTATTAGTTGGTTTTCATAAATCTAGGTTAAAGATTTGATTTAGCAGGTTATGATTTGGAATAACAGGAATTGAAATATATGTTTAAATTCTAGTACTAAGTTTGTTTTACTGTCTTATGACAAGTAGGAAAGAACTGCAGTTGAGATCGAGGCTTACTTAGCTTATAGATAATGCAGTGAAGATTGCTTCTTTTACAGGTTCTTTACAGGTAAGAAGTTTGTTACCAGTTTCCAGATCGAGATTATTATCTCAACTTGCATAGGATAAAATTCTAGTTAATTTATTTGTTTTACAACTTTGAGCAGTAAAAGAGGTATCATTGATCTTATTGTTTATGTTCCTCATAGTTGATAGTAATATAAATATTTTTAGTAAATTGAACTTAGCTCAGTTATTCTTCTAAATCACTATGGGTGAATCCGCGCACCTGGGTAACACTTTTTGGCAAGCGCATTTTAGCAAAAACAAAAAAATGTACCTCGGTCGAGGGTTTAACAAGCCCTCGACCGAGGTTTTAATATCTCGATCGAGCTTTTATCAAGCCCTCGACCGAGGTCTTTTTCAGCCCTCAACCGAGGTATTTATTAACCCTCGGTCAAGGTTTTAATACCTCGACCGAGGGTTAATAAATACCTCGGTCGAGGTCCGTGTGTTAAAAAAATTATAAAAAGAGGCCTTGGGGTTAGAAGGGAATAGTTCTATAATAGGCAAATGCATGGGATATGAAAACATGTGTTTAGCTAAAAAATACGTTTAGCT
>LPNX010367391.1:22079-51314 GCA_001517045.1 Pseudotsuga menziesii
TTTTTTTTTTCAATTTTTGAAAAAATAAAAAAAATTCCTTTACGTGGACAAATATGTGTTTAAAACAATGCTGAAATCGAATGTGGTCACTTTCGAAAAATAATAAATAATTGTATAATGTGAAAAAAATTAACAAAAAAAATGCACTTCACACTGCATTTTATGTAGATCATGCTCATATATTTATTTTTTTTAAATTATTAATGCAAGATTGAATTACTCTACGTGGACACGAGCCACTTATTAGCTTCTTCAAATTTTTAAGGTCACACAGTTCATTAAATGCAAAAATTCACACATTAAATGACATCGAAATATTTTTAAACAAATATCACTATGAAGCCAACATAATATTCTACAATTTGTTTTTTTACTGCAAGTCAAAATTCACATGGCATGTATGCGTTTTGAGGGCTTCTATCTAGCACATGAGTAAAAAATCAGGTTTTCATCGCCAAATTTGGCCAAAAAGTGTTACCCATCTTCATGGAATCACCCCTATAACTAAATCTTGTTTGTTAAATTTTTATCATTCTATTTCCAGTTTAAATCCTGTATGCAACTTTAGTGAAAGGCATCTCGTCTAGCAGTTACCCTTGTTTAAATACTTGATGCTATAATAACCTCCGAGGTTTTTGTTTCTTCAAATATCGAGTTAACCTAGAAAACAAAAAATCTGAGTATAGCCATTAAGCACATTGACTGAACTTACACACATAGAACTAGTACTTAGTGCATAAGATATTTTTAAGCTACTCTAGTACTTATCAATTAGAGATGTATTAATACCACTTGTATTTCTTAAACTATAGTGTTATTACTTTTTATGTAAAGAAAGATGAATTATTTTCTATAAGAAATCTATCTTTTTATTCCTTTGTATAATTTCTCATCTCATATTTAGGTATTACTAAAAAGAGAACAACACCCTAGTACCTTTAATTATGATATCAACTTATTATCTAAGTTAATATGCTAGCTATGCATCTTTATATAGTTGCAAGTGTAAATATATAGTTGATTTTAATTGTTATAATTTCTCAACTTGCTACAAGGTATTTTTATTATGCAATTATCCTTGAATAGTTCCTTGCATTATGTTTTTCTTACACCAATGCAAAGATTATAAACTATACTAAAGCCCTAGTATATTTACTATCTACCTTTGTTTTAATTAAGGATATGACAATGCAAACAATCTATGATGAAATATAAGAAAGGTTATAATAAGGTTAATACTTAGTCTTTAATAATTAAAAACTTGTTGCTTGTAGGCTGCTCTAGTGGTTTTCAAACTATAACCTTAAAACCACAATTTACAAACAAAATTGAGGAAATGTGGTTGCAAACCAGAGGATAGGGTTTTGACCTTTCGGAATTTTACCATATATATTCTGTAAACCCTAAAATTTCTCCTTAACCTAACTTTATCTTGCTCTGGAAGAAGAGGGTTGTGGGCTCATGGCCGCTTGGTCTGTCTGTCACTCCACTGTGTAAATTTCCTCGCCATTAGCCTTCTTAATCTGCATGTAGAGGTACTCTTGGATATTGCCTTTGTTTCTATGGACAAACCCTCCATCGTCGTTGCCTAGCTCTGTAAGTGCTATTCCGTTCATTACCTTGAATATGTAAAAATGCTTCCGTCCCAACACAAAAGAGTTTGATAGTGTGTGCACGACTGTGAATTTTATTGTAGTGTGGTCTTGTTGTGTGAATATATTACTGTTTTTCATTTCCCAACTTCTGGTGTGGCATTTGACCCTACCCCATCATGGATTTGGATCTCAGACTTGAACTCAGTGATCTGGGTTTCCTTCTGTCAATGCTTTCTTGAAGCTCGTCTTTCTCTAAAATGGTGGCTAGGGTTTCCCAATGGTGATTCCTTCGTGGTTTAGTATTAAAAATTTGGTGATTTTGTGTCTATACTCACTACCAGATTGAAGCCAAGGTTATTTTATTCAGGTGAGGAAATTTCTTTAAGTTTACATTTATTCTTTCATTAATTTATAAATTATTTGTTCTGTAGTTTATACTTTTCTCAGTTAGTGTTCAAAATACTCCTGTAGGTTTATATCAAGTGAAGAGCCTATGATAGAATTATGTCATGAAGTCTCCACGTTGGGATCCTTGGCTTCAAACTCAAATTGGTAATCCTTGGACTCGCCTGAGGTTCTCCTGCACTGGTTGTTTGTGATGATACTGCTCGTGAGGTTGTTGGGTTACTGTTCAATCATTACAATAAGATGCTCTGTCAGTTTTTGAAGCCAAGAGGACGATATCTTGATATGTTGTTTATGTTAAATGAAGCCTTTGTGGTTGTTTCGTCATGGAATAAATTTGGGGCATTTTATGGCCGAGACTAAAAAAGAATTATGGGTCTAATTTTGTTTACAGTTTTAGTATTTGATACTGGCTTTTAAGCCATGACTTTATTTGTAAAGGCCATGGGGCCGTAACTGATATACTTCAGTATTACTGGGTTTTAGATGCTATTTAAAAAAAATTGTTTGATAAGCTTGAAGCTTATTGTATTATATCTTAAAATTTCTGGATAATATATATATATATATATTCGGTGATTTCTAAAAAGAAGAAGGCAGACTTGTAAAGTTTCATAAATTTTGTTTTATTAACCTAACAAAGGTTATTGTTAAGTAAATTGGTATTTATTTTGTTTATGTGTAAAAATTGTAACTAAGGGTTGAGATAGTGATTTTTTAGATTGTAACTTGATTATTACTATAGTAAGGGATAAAAGAACAAGAAGTGAAAACTATCTTCTATATCTTTATTGTTTCCTGTTTGAAATATAACCAGCATATATCCAAATCCTAGGCTCTATCAAGCACCGAGATGGATCAATTCTCTCGAGGTGCAAACCTCTTCTTAGGTATAAATTGATTTGATTCAAACCAAAAGACACATCTTTTTATTTAAGGTCCACATATAATTTTATTATTATTAATATTTAATATTATTTATGGCCGACATATAATATTTTTTATTTTGTTAGGAACGAACATTGCATCGTTTCCCCACTCCTACAATCATGGGTTGTTTAGGAGGACTTGCACATGGTCTTAAAACCATTTGCAAGGCCCTCTTAAACCATGTACAATAAAACCATGGGTTGTTTAGGAGGCCTTGCATATGGTTTTAAAATCATGTGCAAAGCCTCCTAAACCATGTACAATAAAACCATGGGTTGTTTAGAATGCCTTGCACATGGTTTTAAAACCACGTGCAAGGGCAACATTTTTTTTTGGATAGTTCAATTTTGTGTTTTTTTCTTGACCCACATATTTTTTTACGGATAATTAAATTTTTACTTTTTTATTGTTTTGTTAGGTAGGAAGATTACAACATCTCCCCCATATTAGATTGTTTTTGTGGGCGACATTTATTTTGGCTTATTAGAAAATATAGTTTTTATTAATAAAAATAACTTTACGAAAGTGATATTATTTTTTATTTTGTGTTACAAAATCTCTCCCATAATATTCACTATCACTATTATTTTTTGCCGACATGTTACAAACCTTACATCATGTTACAAGATCTCTCCCATAATATTCACTATCACTATTATTTTTTGCCGACATGTTAGTAACGTTACATCACGTTACAATATCTCCCCCGTACTGGGCTGTAGAGCGCCTCTCGGCGCAATGAAGTTTTTTTTTTTAATTATTTGTTTCATAGATAAAATATTAACCCCTCTATTAGTGAAAGAGGTGGTAATGTTATTTACATTTTATAGTTTCTTTTAATTAGGTTTTATTTATAAAACCCTAATTTTGTTCTGTTTAAATGCATTGTTAGTACTTGATTATAATGTTAATCTTATTTTTATGTTACTTAGATAAAAATATCACAGTAAATATCTCTCCTTATTATTGTTTCTTAAAATTAACCCTACCTATTTAATTTATGTTTTTATAATGTGTGTAAATGATTATAGTGTTATTCTTAGATTAAATGACCTGTCTTAAGTATATTTATATTTTTAAATCTTTCCTAAAGACAAATTTGTCTATATTATTGCAGAATACTTTATCGAAGTAAAATTTCTAAATAGAAAGGAAAAGCATACAACTGAATAACTCTTAGGAAAACCTTTATAAAAGGTGTGGAAAAATACAGTTAGGTATTTTCTTTCTATGTATAAGTTAAACTAAAATTTCTAATCATTTACCCAAATCTATCTAGTCCAGTATTTCACAATCATTTTACAGTGAAAGTATTTCTTTTAACTAACCCTAGCAGCAACAGAAAAGAAGCATAACATTTCATTGCTTAACTCAAAATTTCCAGATAACAATAAACAATTATATAGCTAGATAAATCAAGTAGAACCTGGAAATGTAGATGAGGTGACAACAGCTTAAAGAACCTGTTCCTTCCAACCAAATCCTGGAGAAAAGATGGACTGCAAATCTCAAGACCCCCGAGCTTGTCTCCTGCTCCACCTGGTAGAAGTACTGGGTGAGAGATGTAGTTTAGTAATCCTCTGCAACTCTACTGAGTGTTCAACAGTAATTCAGTTATGCTTGCAGTAGTTTGAACTCAGCTTAGAATAGTTACACTAGTTCTAGTATTCAACGTTTTTCCACTCGAAACATACTTCATCTAGTCCCCTCCATCGAATTTTCTTGTGCACTTGATTCACTCATAATGTTCACAAGTTAAGAATGAGCAACCTCAGCTGTATTCAATGGGAATTTTTATTAACATGCCTAGGTCTTTTGGGTAAGTTTTCACTTAATGAGCCACCTGCTCTTGTTCCACTTTCTTGGGGAACATGACCAAAAAAATAGGGAAGTTGCCTCCTACAACAACTAGAAGTAGTTTCAGGATGTTTCCAAGTGTCAATCTGCTCTCAAACCAGTATTCTCCACCCAGTGACCAGTAAAACACTCATTTAATAGGTTCCCTAAGATGTTGTCTCATCTTTCATTTATTTATTAATAAAATATTCAGCAATTACATTCAATTATCCTTGACCCCACTTGGTCATTAATTACAAACTTTATAATAAAATATATCATAATGTTTATTAAAACATGAAATGTTTTGCAAATTGGGGCATGTGACATCAACAACATGCACTTTTGGAATTTTCTTCACACCTAGCATAGTTGATCAAGCAAGTTTGATCAACAATTCCTTTACTTGGGATATTAGGTGGTAAATTCTCCACTTCTGGTGCAGTACTAGAAGGAGCAATTTTGCTCAAAAAATATTTTGATCCAAGTATGAATTTGTAGTAGGAGAAGTGCCTTGTCCTGTCGAGGCTATGATACCATATTAAATTGAACACATAGATTTGTGGACCAACAAACAATGCACAATATAGATAATACAATTTTACTTAGAAATTGAAGAATGAATCAGTGCAAAAATGGCTTGCAACTGTGAATGATTTCATTAATCAAAATTAATTAGATAATTAATTACAATGAAGTACAATTTCTAAATAGCCTCTTGCAATTTGAATCCATGTGAGGAAATTCAATTCGGTTTGACTCTACTTGACTGAATGGTTAACTTATCTTGTATAAATCATTATCGAAATTCATCGGAGTTCAAAATCCAAACTCAAGTGTCTAATTCAATGTTAACTAGTCTAACTAGCTGAGGTAGGTGAGTAAATGTGCCTCACCTTCATGCATCCATGCAAACCTAGTGCTAACTAAGTAGAAGTGAATGTAACAGACTAGAAATGAATGTAATTGACTCCTAACTAAGCTTGACTAGTCACCAACTGAACTCAATTGATGGATGTTGGTGTCGGCACTCCCAGTACCTCCTAATTTGTAGGGATTGATCTAGGAGGCTCCTAAACCGATGCATGCAAGTGAAATCAATGGAAGTTGGCCTCAATTAGTGTTCCCCACACTTTAGTAATTGGTACATGTGCCCCAATTAGTCCAAGTGGACCCAATGGTGCTAGTGATTAAAAATAGACTGAAAGGACTCCTGATTTAGACATAATTGGCCAAAATGGACAAGAGAGGATTATAATCCCAATAGGATAAATCCTATGATTTGTCTTCAACAAAGAATCTCAAAGAAAAGAAGTGCAAATCAAGCAATGATTGAAAAGATGGAAAGTAGAGAAAAAGCACAAAAAGAAAGGAAAAGTAGGTTAGTGGTAGAAAGGAAAAAAAGAAGTGGAAATGTAGGTTAGCATAGTAAAAGAATAAAAATAAGGCCAAAGTAGTAAAAGAAAATAAGGCAGGTCAAAATCAGTAAAAGCATGTTAAAGTAGGAAAACCCATAAAGCAAAGAAAAGCCTCACAAAGCAGCAAATCCATGAACCAAGTAATTTTACCAAGAAGTCAACCAAGTCTATTAAATAAGGTGGTGCACACTATATCACATATTTTTCTAATTATGTTAATTTTGAAATCAATGAACTTTGAAGCTTGTCCATACTTGGGGATATGCCCCTTATCGTTAGTTGGGATTTGTGCCCCTATTATCACTAATCTGGTTGAGCAACCAGCTAGAATTTGAGGAGGAAGGAATTAAACGTCTCTCATTGATTTTACTGCAGTTTTGATCTCAATCTAGGGTCAAATTATTGCTTGAGAGTTTAAGAGTTGTGAAGAAGATATCAATTCTAGAACAACATTGTCTTATCTTCTCTTCTTCTTAATTCTTCTAATTTACTAGAATCCCATCATGTTAGAGTTTCTTATGGTTTGAAGTTGTTAAAACCAAACAAATGAAGAAATAAGACCCTCATATAGAGTAAAATCATGTATAAACCCTTGGAAAAACCCTAGCAAGAGATCAAGACAAGTGGAGGGCTTAGACCCCTCTCGAAAACACATTTACATGTGTTTAAAAAATTCCATTGAATGCGGTTGGCTACGCTGTCAACTCGTAGCCATGGAAGAATCAATTCCATAAAACTAAAAATAATTTATGTGATGGAATTCCCTTGTATCTCCTTTCCATTTTCATATTAAAAAAACCTTATAACATATCAAATTCGATGCGTAATGTTTAGGCTAGGGTCACGACTATGGTGTTTATCACCATAGTCCAAAATTCTTTCTTCAAACCTTTAACCAAGACATGCACCAAGGTTCCAATGCATATAATCCTTTATTTAAAACTTTTAATTTTACCCCTCACCAACTTGTTGTAAGAGGGTGGAGGGTAATCTAGGATTAATCCTTATCTTTTAAGTTTAGGTCCTTAGCAACTCAACTTAAAATAATCATAAAATCATTCAAAACATCACCCGAATACAACGCCACAAGTAGCTTAACCTGTCCTTGCAAACATTAAAACTAATGAAAATTAAGTTAAACGCATAATTACTTATGACGACAGATTTAAGATGTTGCGACCAACATTTCCTTGTTATGGAAACATAGATAAATAAATAATAGAGTAAACTAATTTTTTGGGGGGATTTTATAGGTTTGTGACAGAATGGTATCACAGCATGGGTACAACACTTGGCCTGAACAAGCCCAACATTGAAACTGATAAAACGAAACTAAATTTATCTTTTTATGGTTTGACTCTCTTACAAACAGATCGAGAAGAATAACCTTGTTTATTGCAGGAAATTATGACAGATGTGGGAATCTCTATTGAAGAGGAATCACATCCTAGGAATCCAGTAAACAATGAAGAAGGTAACATAAGGGATGGTGAAATATGGGTAAACCTAAATGAAAGTAGGAATGATAACCCATATGAATTACAACAAACAGTTAAAGAATGAAGGGAAGAACTAAAATGGGTTAAAGAAGATAAGGAATGTATCCTAAAAGCACAAGAAGAATTAAATAATATTATGATGTCTAAAATACACAGTAACGGAAAAGAGAAAAATAAGGAAACATAACTCAATATGGAAAAACTACACCTCACAAACATAAGGGAAGGAAATTGGATTTTTCCAAACCTCAGACTAAATCTTCGAGTGAAGAATCAACAAAACATAATACTGAAAAATATAAAGATTCTAGTGAAAGCACCGATAGTAACCAAAATAAAAAGAAATACAAACCTTATGAAGAAATTTTGGGTGAATTCAAAAACATCAAACCTCTTATATTTAATGAAGATATTGAGAAAGGAGAAGAAGCGGAAGCTTGGTTATCTATAATGAAGAAGTACTTCCATATTTATAACTATTTCGATGAATTAAAGGAAAAAATGGTCATTTATAACTTAACAAGAAAAGCATATATCTAGTCATAAGACATAAAGAAAGTAAAGGAATAAAATACCATTATGTAACATGGAGAACCTTCAAGAAACAATTCAAACAAAAGTATCTCTCAAAATGTAATATTACAAAGAAAAAGCTAAAGAATTTTATGAATTAAGATTAGGTGCCATGACCATGAAGGAACTTTGCAATAAATTCTTAAGCTTACTTCGTTATGTGCCTTATATCATTGATGAAAAACAAAAACAAAAACAACGCTTTCTCAAATGTTTACCTCTGATGTTTAAAGAGAGGATTCAGTACAATAATTCGAAAACTATGGAAGAGGAAATGAGAAATGAAATTTTTTGTTATGATCACAATAAGAATAAAAGGGAAAGAATACCTAACTGGAAAACTAAAAGACGTGACAACTTTGGTCAGAAAAATAAAAATACTAAGTTCTATAAGAACACTGGGAATAACTACTGGGGATATGTTGAGGCCTGGAAAATCGCAGGTAACAATAGTTAGGTATTCTCCCTAGTAAACGTTCCCAACTAGCCCGTTACTGTTTGGTATGGGGAATCCGTCCAGTTTACAGTTCGGCTACCGTAGGTCAAGTAACGAAATTAAAGGTTTTATTGGTTACGGCCCAGTCCACTGTGTGTATTTTTATTTTTTTATGTTTAAGTATGAAATGAAAGTGCCTATCTAAGAATGCAAATTGATAGAGAATACAAGGAGTGGTCACAATGTGATGCGCAGGTTCTTACCTCTCATCTTAACTCTCTTGCATCTAAATCACACACAACATGAAACTAAAACTAACTATCTAACCTATCCCTAGGGAGCAAGATTATCATTTATCAATGAGTAATGTATTTCTGTGCATGCATTAAGAAAAATCACAGATAGCTGTTACTTATTTCAAAACACATGAACATTATTAGATATATGAACAACAAGATAGCTCATTGTTTATGAAAACCCTTCATTACTCAAAGTGGAAATTTCATAGAATAAACTAGAGTGCATTCATAACAAGAACATAGGTTCAAAGAGTTAGAACGATCTCATAGTTAATGGATGCAAGTTGAAAATGAAATAGTTCACATTCAACAAATCCATAGCACAGCATTTGAAATCTTCCACCAAGCTTTCTCCAACAGGAAACTTGTGATTCTTTATTGCAAAAGGAAATAGTTCTTCTTACAAAATACTCTCACAAATCTATTTGGGAAAAATTCCCTCATCTCTATCTAACTCTCCTCTACTTATACAAAAAGGCAAAACTTTTGGACTTCCCCAAAATGACTTTTGGGCTTCCCTAACATTTCAATCCAAAAAAAAATTCTCCTATAGTGAGTGCTCATGCATTATAAGATATATTACATTTAAACAAAATTAAATAGAGCACTTTTATGAAGAGGGCCCTTCTTGATCATTAATAAACTTTTTCCATGCCTGGGCCTCTGCTGCTATGCTTTCAAAATCTAAGGGTTCAAGAAAACGAATGTTGATCTCATACTTTGCAGCCTGATTCTTAACCACCTCTATTATTGTTGGACTCAAGCATAGCTGATCTTCAAGTAAATGGATGTTGACTGCTGCATGAGCTACTACATTCTTCAGGATCTGCTCATCTAGATCCTTGACTTGTTGGATCTTCTACTCATCTTCCTGGTACCTGCTCTGTAGTTGTTCTATGAACAGATCATGTTCTGGTATTGCATCCAGTGTTTGTTCTGCAGCAACTTGGCATTTATTGTAGGTGACCAGCACCCTTCTATGATATTCAACACATGCTCCTCTTGTTTTCTTCACATTCCTCTTGAATTCCTCCACAGTATTTAGTGCAAACTCTAATAAGTCGTAATCTTGCTTTAAGCTATGTCGATCTTTAGCTGGTAACTCTGTCGGGGTTTCTTCATTGGTTTCTATCCACACTATCCTTCTAGGAAGGACCTCCAAAATATGCTGAGACCTATCTACAAAATATGAAGTGGTGTCCAATATTTCTTCCCACCTGCTATCTATCTGTAAGATTTTACATCTTTCTTCTTCAATACACATTTGCAGTTGGTGAATTCTTCTTCGTTGAGCTAGGACATGCTCTTTCAAAGGTTGGATATCTGTCTTCTGTTCATTGGAATCCTTCAGTAATGTTGTCAACCAAGCAACCTGTCCCTCAAAACTTGCTACCTGTACTTGATATTGCTTTTCTCCTTCTTCTATGGTGGCCTTATGTGCCTCCAACTCAACAATTTTTCTTTGTAGCTGGTCCTTTTCTGCACTTAGAGTTTCATATGATACTTTGAGGTCATTTTTCTCTGTCTTCAACACATGATACTCTAGTTGTAGCCTCTGTAATTTTTCCAAGCTGTTCTGAGCATTTTTCTCTATAGCAATTTCTAAAGTCATCTTATTTGCCTGCAGAGTCTAGAGCTCTACCTTTGAAGTCTTCACTTAATTTTTTATGTCCTCAAATTTTCTCTTCATCTTGTGGCCTTCATCTCTTTCTTTCTTCAATGTATATTTTAACTAAGCTGTGTTCTTTCTTGATTGCTCCAGATTCATCATCAGTCTACCTACATTATCTTTCGTAACTTGGGTTAATGCCACCCCAGCTCTTGCTATCAATCTCAGATCCGCATCTGTTCCATACACCAAAGTTTTTGTCAGTTATCATCTTACCTAATTGTCCTCCTATTCCAATCTTTCTTTCACTTCTTTTGACAATTCTCTTCTTCTCCTTGTCATAGAAGATAGTGCTAAGATCAAGGACCTCTTCTCCTTCATTCTACATAAAAGGTATCAAATTAAATCCAGAAAAAACAACTTGTTCTTGAGTGCTACCAGAAGTTGCAGTAGGCTCCTGAAGATCGGGATTATCCTGTCCATGCCCTTGATTTGTCTGATCATGTGCCCCTTGTGCATCCACCTATTCAGTAGTTTGTTGGTCTGTTTTTTATCCTGTTAACCTATGACCTTCACTTTCTTCTTGTTTTTTCTTTATCTCTGCATCTTCCTTCTTCTTTCTTTCCTCCTCTTCATGCTTTAGCCCTTCCACCTCTTGAGCTAGTCTTCTAGCATCTTCTTCTCTTTTTCTGGCCTCTTCTTCTTCAGCTACCTTCTTTGTGGTTTTGCCCTTACCACCCACAATGGTGATCTTCTGTTTAAATCTCTTCTTCAATGCAGTCATATTCTTTGCATTTCTGAAGATTTCTTCATCCTTGTCCCATAAATTTGTGTATTCAAAATGAACATTTACTTCTTTGCAATGCTCTGCAACTTTATTTTGGGAGTCATTCCTATGGAAGTTCATTTCACCAAAATGAAAGTGTTCCAGTTCCTCCACAAATTCTGCGGTCTGTTTAACTTTTGTAAACTTATAACTCCCCAGCCTGAAAGGTACGGTAGGATATGCTACCTTCTTTTGTTCGAACAAGAAGCTTCCAACACCATCAATGTATACCTGCTTGACTACTTCCTTATGTAACACATAATCAGTGGTATATTTGGGGAGTAGAGAAGGTTCCCTAGAGCCACCATACATTCTATTATACATCCCCTCGTCAGTCAAATAATAACTTCCATGTTCTTCAATAACCTTGAATGCCTTCTTAGACATGCAGTTGAATTCTGTCAAGAAGATTAAAGTGTACAAAGGCATAATGAAATGTTCACATATCTCTTTGTAGTGGCTATAATATTTGTGTGCCCAAAATAGTTTGTATGCAGTGTAGACAGGGGTTTTTTCCCTGTCCCAATTACACTTCAAGGTTGGAAATGATTGTGTACATAATATACAGTCCACTAAGATAGAGCTCATGTAAAACTCTGACTTTTTCTGTGACAGCCCTCCCAAAGCTGAAGATATGCAGGCTAAGAGGCTATTGGACACTATGTTTTCCCAGTTGAATATAGTCCCCTGATTGGCCACATGGAAAATAATGGGTATCCATCCCAATTTGAAAATTTTACCATGAGCTCTCCCGAAAAATCTATTCAGCATCAGTGCTATAAATCTATAAGGGGTCTGGAATGTGGCTGTTTCATATTCCCCTTATGGCCTGGTTTGAAATTTCTTCCTAGGTATCATCATCCTTTTGATTGTTTTAACTAGGTCCAAATTTATCTCTTTCAACCAACTTTCGATTAAGTAGAATTGAGCCGGAGGTAGGTGATATGCCATTGAGACATAAGCAAGACTGTATGCAGCATAGCCCTATTTGGCAGTGTTTTCCAGGATCATAGTAATTACATTTGCCCTTGGCAGAATCCAACCAATCACTTCTGAGCACGGGAACAACTCAGGTCTTGTGGCCACTTTCATAAGATCATATTTCTCGATGTTTGCATATATAGTTAGTTCTTCGAACCTTGCATCAAGCACATTTTGATTTGCAATCATCTGGTATATTTCACCCCATTTGTAATCTAGCTCTACTCCAGTGGTGGCTCTAGTATCTTCATAAATTTATTCCACCTTGGTGATGATTTCCACATCTGGTTCTCCCTCTGCAATAGGAGCCTTCTTCTTTTGTCTTTTAGACACATCTCCTTTGCAATGGTTACCCTGGCATAAACCAAACATGTTCTTAGACTATTGGAGCTTTTAGTTAGCCTTCTAAGAATGAAGAAAACCATATCAAACCATTTACCTCTTCCATATGCATTCTCAAATAACTATAAGAAAATTAATGCATAATAGAAAATAACAGGTAAAAGGAAGTTCTGCAAGCTGGGTCTAAAACTTCTAAGTCCGTCTCCAACTAAAACATGACCCTGATAGCAAATGCATCACTTAAACCGAAATGCATTCAAACTCTTTGCATAACATGAACCACCCAATTAACTGTAAAAAATGTGGAAATCCTTAGCTCAACCAAAATGTTGAAAACCCCCTCGCTGTTCCACGAAACTAGGGTCAACACCCATGAAAAATGAAAACTTCCCCCGGATGGCCATAAACATCCCCACAAAATTCGATGCAGACAGTGTAACGCTTGTTTGCACCAACTACCTAAACCTTTGGTCTGGGATTGAGCTTCCATAACGGCTCAAAAATAGGCTCAAGAAAAACCCCACCGCCAAAACTGTCAAGCTAACTGATTCCTCACGCCGTAAGGATCAAAATTCATTTTGGACAGCTAACTACACAATGGTAGGAAAACCTAGCCAAGGGAAGACCCCAGTTCCCAAAATGACCAATAAAATCAAGAGGAAGTAGAAACCATGGTTGGCCTACCTAGAAAGCAAGCTGTGCAGTCGATGGGAAAGTCCGAAACTTCCACGGCAGGGCTCCAAACAAAATCCTGACAATTAAGCACGTTGGTATAGTTCGACTCGAAAGGGACAGAGAAAATGCGATTTTTCAACCGGGATAATAATAAACAAATACCCTGCCCCAATATATATATACCTTCCGGTGAAAAAGACGGCCGGACATACCTCAATCGGCAATCGAAACCACTATAGCATTGGATGATTAGTTCATTAAGGAGCCGCAACGGTGGGCGACAGACAAACTATGGGCTCCGTGACCAAGTGAAAACATCGGTGAAAGGAGGCTCGGAGGACTAACTAGTAATTCGTCGACAGATAAACCAAGTAAACGTAGGAGAGATAGTGTACTACACAAGCGCAATGACGGATGAAAAATTGACTGTGGACCCAGCAAAACACAAAACCGTTGCCGATTGAAACAACGAATGACTACGTATTGGTGACTCCAAGCTCAATGCTGCCGCCATGTCGGCGATGCAAAGTACTAGCCCTTTGATCAACTGTCAAACACTGTTCCAATGGAAAAAAGAAAGCAAATCAATTAAAATCAAAAACCCATGTAATCGGCAAGGATATGGGCTTTCTATCAGGGTGCTTGCTAACTACCATCCAAAACGGCGGCAACACAAAAGACCAATGCTCCGACCATGATAAAACAAAAATGCCGAAAGTCAAAAAGTTTTTTGAAAATTAAACAAAGGAGATAAAAAACCATCGGTGAAAAACATGACTTTCCATCAGGACGTCCATTAGTTAGCTTCCGCAACGGCGGCTGCGTAGAGAACTATGGCCCCAATTCACTATTCCAATGACTTCCGACAGCAAAAAATGGAAACATTTACAAATCAAAACTCAAGGTTCCAAAGTCAAAATCATTATCTAGACAAAGGCATTTTTAGATCATTCAACTTCTGAAATGAAGGAAAACAGTTTTCCTCAAATCAAACTCAAAAATTCAAAAATGTAGCAGAGGAACAACAGAGTTCAGCAACCCAAGCAAGATAAAATTAAAAGGAGGGTCCAAAATTTTAAAATTTTGGGAAAATAGTTGCAGCTGCAACAGGATAACAAGGGAATAACTATAAAATATTTAAGCCACTAATACCTCCAACAAAAGAAAGAGAGCCACCCACTACCTTTAATAAAAACACTGCACAGAGGGAACCACTAAAATGCTCGAAATGTGGTGAGCCACATTACTTTAAAAACTTCCCCATAAGAAAGAAATTTTTTAATAATTTTAACTCAATCCAAGAAGATGCTACAATTGGGGATATGGTGAGAAGCATGCCTAGACTCAGTGCAGCATTGGAGAATCGACAAGAAAACCACCAAACATCAATGTTCAAAATCAAAGGTATGATAAATGACAAACCCATTTCTATAATGATTGATCCAGGTGCAGGTTTGAGTTATGTATCACCTAGGATTGTAGAATTATGTAAATTATAGCAAAATAAGTTTGAGAAATATTGGATGGTACAAGTAGCCACAGGAAAAAAATGAAAGAATCCTAGGTGAATCTATGATGAATGGATTGAATACACATGCTGACTTAAATATCTTACCATTAGGATCTTATGATTTGATGATACAAAAGGACTGGTTAGAGAAACATAGAGTTATGTTAAACTGCTATGATAAAACTTTCACATGCTTAGATGATAATGGTAATACAATTATTTTAAAAGGAATTCCCAGAAAGGTTGCCATACGAGAGATATATTCCTTAAATATGAAAGGTCTAGATGTAAGGGATGCAAAGTTTTTTCGGTCTATGTAATGGACGACAAAGAGAATTCTAACCAGATTAAAATAGAGGATATACCAAGTTTAAAATATTTTAAAGAAATATTTCTAGAAGAAGTTCTTGGACTACCTCCGAAGAAGGATATAGAATTTATGATCGATTTGGTACCTGGGGCAGTACCAACATCAAAATCTCCCTATCAGATGAATATAGTAGAGCATACTAAACTTAAATCATATCACGGGAACTAATAGATAAAAAGTACATTCGACCTAGTGTTTCCCCTTAGGGAGCATCAGTCTTATTTGTAAAGAAAAAAAGTGGCACTTTAATATTGTGTATAGATTATTGACAATTAAATAAGATGCCTATTAAAAAATGATATTCTTTTCCACGAATTGATGATCTATTCAATCAGTTTTGAGGGGAAACCATCTTCTCCAAAATAGATTTAAGATCCAGATACCATCAGGTACGAATCAAGGACAAAGACATCTTTAAAATTTCTTTTAGAACTAGATACAGTCATTACAAGTATTTTCCTAATTCCCTTTGTTTTAACAAATTCCCCCTCAACTCTAATGTGTTTAATGAATAATATTTTCAGTAAAATACTTAGATAAATTTGTAGTCATCTTCATCGATGACATATTAATCTACTCTAAAAATAAACAAGATAAAGATGAACATCTAAGAATAATTTTACAAGTGTTAAGAGAACAACAATGGTTTGCTAAGTTTAGCAAGTGCGGCTTCTTTAAATATGAAATTCAGTATCTAGGACACATGGTGTCTAAGGATAGGATATTAGTCGATCTCGATAAAAGGCTATCATGGAATGTCTTATTCCAAAGAATCTAACCGACGTAAGATCATTCATAGGGATTATTGGCTACTACTAAAAATTCATTGAATGATTTTCTAAGATAGCCTACCCCATAACTTCATTGTCGAAGAAAGGTATGAAATTTGATTGGAGCAAAAAATGTACTAAAATTTTTAATAAATCAAAATATTTGTTAACTACAACTCCTATCTTAAGAGTTGTTGATCCTTTTAAGGATTTTGTCGTACACACCGACACATGTAAAGAAGGTTTAGGTGTGGTACCAATTCAAGTAAAATATGGTGTGTCCTACGAGTATAGGAAATTAAAAGAACACAAGAAGAATTATTCTACTCATAACCTATAACGTTTTTCCATCATACATATGCTAAATATGTGGTGACACTACCTCATCGGAAGAAGATTCTTACTAATGTCGGATAACATAAGTCTAGAATACTTGTTTGATCAACAAAATCTTAATGCTAGACAATATAAGGGGTTGTTATTTCTAAACAAATATGATTTTTAAATAAAACATATAAAAGGGAAAGAGAATAAGGTTGTGGCTGCTTTAAGTCATGACACAAACTTGTTGTAAGCCAACATCAACTATGAATTAGATTTAGAAAATAAAATTCTAAATGCAAAAAATTTGATAAAGAGTATCAAAACCTAAAGGAAAAGACTGTAAAAAATGAAAGGAAAAAAATAAAAACAGATCTTAGTCTAAATGGAAGAGGGTTATTACTATGTAAAGGAAGATTATATATACCTCACTCAATATAAATTAAAGCAATTGTTATGGACAAATTACATAAATGACCTTATTCAAGACACATTGGATATCAAAAAATTATTACTATGACAAGAAAAGACTTATTTTGGCCTAATACCAGCATAGATCCAAATCCTAGTGTCATGTCCCCACCTCTCTACCCAACGGAGAGGATGCGACCAAGACATAGCTGCTAACTATTCCGGGCAGACTAAGCCCCATGGACATATATGAAATGTAATGAAACAAAATACATATGCAGACATCTAATTCATTAAACAATGGAAGCAAATACATGTCATTCACAACATTTAACATGTTCATTGGAGTTATGAAACAAAACACAGTTGCAAGGATTTAAACATAGAGGTACTTATCTTAGTAGAAGCTTGTCCCACAACCAGCTACGTCACTGCAACGTTCCACCCAACCATAGGCCAGTTTGCTCATCAATATCACAACAACACTGCCACCCCCAAGTTGGGCATGATTTCCACAAGTAATAAGGGGAACACTAGTAGGCTCACATGTAGCCAAGGATACACAAAACTCATCCATGTCAACATAGTTGGGTTTATCAGATTATACAGGAGCTGGAAAGGCTAACTGCTAATCTAGTGAGCTAAACCAAAGAGCTATGGACACCTGCACCAGAACTAGCTTGACTTCTAAAACATCTACATGCCTAACAGAAGGAAGCATCCCCTTCTCTGCTATACAGTCCCTCGATATATTCCTTCCCTTCTAGTGCTATTCACGTGGTGTAAAGAAGAAATCCAACTCTCTAGCTCTATCTATGAGGCTCCTACACACACTAGATTTGTCAAGCAAGCTCATACCCCATTTCAACTCCAAAGACATTCCAAATACCAACAACCATGTACACATAGCAATAACAGCTCTGGGACTGAAGGGAGAACACCGCAGAGACCAAAATCAGGTATGGAAAATGGGTAAAAACAACTCAGATCGTGCCAATTGATTTCCATATTTGTTTATGTCCCTAACATGGCCAAATTGACTCACAACATCCCAAAATTCATGGAGAGGATAAAACAATTTCCCAACATGTGTAAGATGAAGATCACGACCCCTTCCAACGTGAAGGAATTCAGACACACAAACAAAAATCAAGAAAGGAGAATGCAGAACACGAATGTCTCCCTGAGGCCAAGATTCATTCTATGTAAGTGTGGAATGTCGTTCTCTTCCCACATGAGGATATGAATGCAACCTACCTCTTTGGGGCATGCGTGCGGTCAAAGGACTGACAGTCCTACTAGATATGATGGCTTCCCATGCATTCATCCCCCAAGGGAAATAACTACCCAACTAAATCATGGGGAATTAATTTGGGTTGGTGAATAAGAAAAGGAAAGTAGTTTCTCAGTCTCTTGGGTTCTTTTGCTGATATTTGGATTTTCCCCATTAGCCCCAAAGGTTGAATATCCCCCCCCCCCCCTTATCCTTAGGAATCATGCCCCCATCTCATTATTGATGCATTGACATAGCTGGTTGTGGGTATTTTAATTAATTTGGATAGGTACATGGTGTCCATAACTATAATGTGCCTAGCTAGCACAAAATACCATCAGCATCGATTTTAATCACCGAACATAAAACAATAAATCAATAGTGGGGCTTTTGTCTTTATCTCCACACCATGATTAATTACAATATATACATCATATACATTTTTAATGCAGTTAGGTTCAAAACCGAGGTGTTACACCTAGGCTCTATCAAGCTCCGAGAGGTATCAAATGTTTGGAGGCGCAAACCTCTTCTTAAGTATTGCACTCAACTATTAGCTTTGGTCTGATTCATGCCAAAAGGCACATCTTTTTATTTAAGGTCTACATATATTATTTTTATTATTAATAATTAATACTATTTGTGGCTGATATATAATATTTTTATTATTATTTATTTTGTTAGGAAAGAACATTACAACATCTCCTCCATGCATGGTTTTAAAACCATGTGCAAGGCCCTCCTAAAACCAGGGGTTTGTATAGGATGCCTTGCACATGGTCTTAAAACCATTTGCAACAACCTCCTAAACCATGTACAATAAAACCATGGGTTGTTTAGGAGGCCTTGCACATGGTTTTAAAACCATTTGCAAGGCCCTCCTAAACCATGTACAATAAAACCATGGGTTGTTTAGGAGGCCTTGCACATGGTTTTAAGACCATGTGCACGACCAACATTTTTTTTACGGAAATTCAATTTTAACTTTTTTATTATTTTGTTAAGTCAGAACATTAGAACATCTCCCCCATATTGTGTTGTTTTTCTAATTGACATTTTTTTTTTAGCTGATAATTAAATTTTGTTTTTTTTTATTGTTTTGTTAGGTAGGAACTTACAACATCTCCCCCATAATTGTTTTTGTGGAGGACATTTATTTTGGAGGATAAATAAAATTTTTATTTTTTATGGCCGACATTTATAAGAGGAACATTACATGAGTAACCTTACATGAGGAAGGTTACATAATGTTACAACATCTCCCCCATACCAGGTTGTAGAGCACCTCTCAGCACAATAACGTTACATAACATTACAAGATCTCCCCCATATTGGGATGTAGAACACCTCTCGATGCAATGAAAAAAGAAGTAGAATAATATTGAGGATGTTGCATTGAATGTCAACAGGTAAAGGCTGAACACCAACATCCAGTAGGATTACTGCATCCATTACTTGTTCCAAAATGGAAATGGGAAGTGATCATCATGGATTTCATAACAGGTTTACCTAATAATTTTAAACAACACAACTCAATCATGGTCATAGTGGATAAATTAAGTAAAGCATCTCACTTTATACCAATAAAATCTACTTATAAGGCTATTAAAATTGCTGATATTTTTATGAAAGAAATTTTCAAGCAACATAGTGTACCTAAAGTAGTAATCTCAGATAGAGATGTAAAATTTAGAGTGAAGTTTTGGAATGCCTTGTTAAAAGGATTAAATTTCAGCACTACATATCACCCTCAAACTGACGGACAAATTGAAAGAGAAAATCAAATTCTAGAAGACATGATTAGAATGTGCATAATGGATAAACCTCGTAAGTGGGAAGATTACTTACACTTAGTAGAATTTGCATACAACAATCATTTCCAAATTTTGGCTAGAATGATTCCATTTGAAATTATGGATGGACGGAAATGTAACACTCCAATTTCTTGGAGTAGCCCTGTCGACAGATTAATGTTAAGTCTTGAATTGTTGAAAGATATGGAACTAACAGTGAAACAAGTACAACAAAATTTGAAGGTTTCCAAAGACATGAAAAAAAGTTATGCAAACTTGAAAATAACTCCTTGAGAGTTCCAGATAGGAGAACATGTATACACAAAGATAAAACCCAATAAAATCTCCCTAAGACTAGGAATATACTCAAAGTTGGCACCCAAGTATTGCGGGCCATTTGAAATTTTGGAAAAAGTTCGACCAGCAGCATATCAGTTAGCATTACCACCTACAATAAAAGTACATGATGTTTTTCATGTTTCCATTTTGAAGAAATACAATCATGATGCTACTCATGTGATTGACTAGAATGTTATACAAGTGCAAGCTGAAGGAGAATGTCTGATGTAACCATACTGTATTCTTGAAAAGAGAGAACTTTTACTCTGGAACCATACCATCAGACAAGTCAAGGTGAAATGGAAGCACCTTAGTCCAGAGGAATCCACCTAGGAATTGGAGAATAATATGCAGGAGGCATATCCAATTATATTTAAAGATGAAATAATGGAATTTTGAAGATAAGAAATTGATAACACCGAGGACAATGTTATCGTTTAAGGGGAGGTGTATGTAACACACCAAATAAATGCAATTCATTATTACTTGGAATATTATTTTTTCTTATTGAAAATATTTTGACAAGAAATTCAAATGGATGTAATAGATTATTTTATTTAATAATTAAATATATTAAGAGATAAGAGAACTGAAGTAGGTGTTGAAAGAGTGTTTGTTGACCCGTAAGGGGAAAATACAAGTGGAGAAAGCTGTTGAGTGAGAACTCAAGTGATGCCAGAGGCATCTTCCAAAAAATCAAGTCAAGACTCCTTGTGGAGTGCTAAAGAGGAGGAGGCTCATAAATGACCAAGTCCTATGAAAAATACTATATAATAGTAATCCTATTGATCTGTTAATGCAAGAGATAGTGCATTGATATGGTTTTTTACTTGTGGTTTAGCAAAAAGGATCACAGGTTCTAGACCAATTAAGACTTGGATTCTTTAGGAGTGGTTGGAAGAAACAACAACTTGAGTTCTTTTTTCCCGACAGTGGTGTCAGGTTCCCAATTCTATTTCTTATATGTTTAAGTATTGATAAATTATAGAGTGAGTATAGACATGAATTGTAAATACATTTTTATAGTGAATTATACTATGCATCTCTTCCTAAACTTTTTTTATTTTCATGTTATGATTTGGTATAAATTGTTCTTTACTAGTAGTAGAATCGCAGATTTATTTATCTTAGTTATATTCCAACTAATCTTTGTTTGGGATTCCATACCCATATTAGAGTGTATCTAATGTTATCCTAACTAAGAATCTGAACGGATGTATTATAGATCTGCTTAAATATTTTAACGTATGTTTGCATATTTTCTCTTAAAATATTCTAAATGTATTTTTCAGCTAATTGTATTCCCTAGGAGCTTAAAGTTTTCTTACAGATATTAGCTCTTTTCCTATGCTATATTAAATCATAACTTCTTTCCATTTAAAATATGTTTTAATGATACCTACAATTACGACTAGATTCCATTAACATAGTTAAACAATGATTTTTAAGGGATTACTAGTTAAAACAACGATTTAACGAAGTAATTACAAAGTAAACTACAAATCGAATAACCCCAATAAGAGATCAAAGAATGTAATTACTAAACAAATGAGATAGCATACAATCACATCACATATATCAATTATATAGAGTGGAGATGAGAGGCTTTCTTACTCAAACATCTACATCGTGAATCCCAATATCAACATGTTAACTCATAGTTAAACAACTACACGATTATTATCGATTGGGTAATCATACCCATTTCAGAACCGAATCAATTTTTTCTCTTTTATAAACAAATCAACACATTCCAGTTCGTGGACCCATATCATAAATACAACAAACAGATCTAGTTAATTACAGAGTAAATCAATATCAGTCATTTAAACTTTAATGCATAGTCTCTATTCACGAGTATCCATACCTTGTGATACATGGCTCTGTCCAAAATATTATTAAAACAATCAAATATAAAAATAAAATAACATCTGAATTTTATCAACAATTTTTCAACTAATAAACATATCTTGGTTGTAAGCCCATTAAATGGCATCACTTGTTAAGAATAAAGAAAATGTACACCTGAATAGGATGGCATGATAATGCTTTAAAACTAGAGAGGTTGCAAATCCTTTTTCCCTAATATAGTACAAACCCATAAGGGTTTAAATAAAATATTTTAACTTATCTTCGTAGTAGTGGAAAAATCCCTATCCACTTGTGGGTTGCGAACCCAATGGGGAACCACTGTAACATATTTTTAATTGAGTTGTGTGGTTGTTGGAAGATCCATTGGTGTAGACTGAGAAAAACCACACAGGGGTATACATGCACATCAAACAACTAAGGAATGTCAGTATGATTAGTAGTAATAAAGTCAAGTCTGCATTCGTTCAATTTAAACAGAGTTGGAGGAATTTCTTTGGCAAAAAAGAAGGAGGCCTAAGAGGAGGTCACCCTGTCACCACTTGTTAGTTTTTCAACATTCAAGCTAGCATTATGTTAGGATCTTTACTAAGAGAAAAACAAGTACAACAATAAAACACAAGAGACAATGAACACAGTGTTTTTCATTGGGGAAACCATAAATGGAGAAAACCCCGCAACTTCCTCAGAGATAGAATCAACACAAAAGGTAAAACCCCAAAACAGTAAGATGCACTCCCAACAACAATAATCTTCTTCTTGTCTAGCCCCAGTGTCTTCTCCTTCCTCATCTATGTGCTACACTTGAGTGTGTATGTGGTGTGTTCTAAATAGAGAGTCTAGATCTCTTTTTATACTAATCCCGACATGACTAAAACCCTACTAGGGTTGACCTCTACTTAGAGAGTCTAAGAACCCTAGTGCCCCAGAACTGTGGGGACTTTAACCCTTAGACAATCGGAGGGTTATCCACTATGACTTGACATGACTTGTTTACATTATTGATTCTCCCGATCGAAACATCGAGGTGTGACATAACATGATAACATCCCGGAATAAACATCGAGTTACAATAGATAAGAAATACAAGTGAATACATTCCAAAGTTACACTTACATCAACACTCCCTCTTAACTAGGAAGGTATTCTCTCGACACAATTTTCATTACTGGTCTTCTTCTTTGGTTCTTCTCGTCATCTGCATCTTCAAGTCATCTTCATCTTCAAGTCATCTTTCATCTAGATCTGGATCATCTCTCGATTTAGATCATCATCACTATATCATACTCGATCTAGAACATCGTCACTAGATCATACTCGATTTGGAACATCGTCACTGGATCATCATCAGTGGATCTGGATCATCACTGGATCTGGATTATCATCACTGGATCTGGATCATCACTGGATCTGGATCATCATCACTGGATCTGGATCATCACTACTAGATCTGGATCATCACTTGATCTGGATCATCATCACTGGATCTGGATCATCACTCAATCTGGATCATCACTGCTGGATCTAGATCATCACTCGATCTGGATCTCTCGGAGTCATCATAACTGGATCTAGATCATAGCTCGATCTGGATCTCATCTGGTCATCATCATGTGTGCTATCTCATCATAGGAAGTTCTACAGAGCCAACGTTCTTTCATGCTGGTTGTAGGCCTAGCCATCATGTAGGTATTCACCCAGCACTTACATCTGACCTACTCATCAGAAAGGCATGCCTAGCACTCATATCTGATCATGTAGAAACCTACAATCACATCATAAAGTCCCAGCACTCACATTCACTAGCATGATAGGACATCACTATCATCTGTGAAAAGGATTCAGCACTTATATCTGACCTAGAAGGAAACAAGTCCTCCATCCTCACCAGAATGGCTTTCACTCACATCTGACCTGGAAGGAACTAAATCCTCTACCCTCGCCAGAAAGGCCCCCAGTCCTAGATTGAGCTACCTAGTAACGGACTAGGTGCCTCCATTCTCCCGGAGAATGGTAGTTTCCCTTATATTTGACCTGGGAGGAACCAAATCCTACACCCTTGCCAGAATGGCCTGCACTCACATCTGACTTGGAAGGAACCAAATCCTCCACCCTCATCAGAAAGGCCCCTAGTCCCAGAGTGAGCTACCTGGTAACGGACTAGGTGCCTCCACTCTCCCAGAGAGTGGCAGTTTCCCTTACATCTGTCCTACTCAATAGAATGTCCAGCACTCATATCTAACATGGAAGGAACTAAATCCTCTCACCATAATAGAATGGCTCAGCCCTTACATCTGACCTACTCGTCAGAATGGCTATGAATCTCAGCACTCATATCTGACATGGAAGGAACTGAATCCTCTCACCATGATAGAATGGCTCAACCCTTACATCTGACTTGCTCCTTAGAATGGATTTGGATCTCAGCACTCATATCTGACATGGAAGGAACCAAATCCTCTCACCATGATAGAATGGCTCAGCCCTTACATCTGACCTGCTCATCAGAATGGATTTGGGACTCATCACTTTCCCTTGGAGGAAACCTCAATCTAGAGAACACCAAGCTTATCCCTGAAGTACTCGAACTTCACTCTGGCCAATGGCTTCGTCAACACATCAACTATCTGTTCCTCCGTCACAACATATTGGAGCTTCACTGCTCCTCTCTGCACCATATCCCTGATATAGTGATACTTGATCTCGATGTGCTTCGACTTGTCATGGAACACTTGATTCTTTGATAACTTCACGCAACTCTAGTTGTCACAATGTATACAAGTATCATCCATCTGGAGATCAAATAAATCAGACAGTAGCTTCCGCAGCCATACTGCCTCACAACTAGCTAAACAAGCTGCGACATACTCTATTTCAGCTACACTCAGTGCCACATAGGATTGCTTCCTGCTAAACCAAGAGATCACACCTAATCCCATACTGAAGAAACACCCTGAAGTGCTCTTCCTATCGATGGCACTGCCTGCCCAATCTGAATCAACATAACCCTCCAGGCTAATCCTTTGATTCACATTGTACTTGATCCCATAATCAACTGTACCCCTCAGGTACCTCAGAATATGCTTTGCAGCAATCAAGTGAACATTTCTTGGATCTGTCAAGAATTAGCTCAAGGTGTTCACAGCAAAGCAAATGTCTGGTCTCGTGTTCGTTAGGTACATCAATGACCTAATCATCTGATGATACATCGTAGCATCAACCAACTCTGATGAACCATCGCTCAATAGCTTTAGGTTCGATGCCATAGGTGTGGCCATAGTCTTGCAGTCCATCATCCCAAACCTCTTCAGGATCTCTATTGCATACTTCCCTTGTCCAAGGAAGATTCCATCCGCACTCTGCCACACCTCCATACCTAGGAAATAATGCATAATACCCAAGTCCTTCATCTTGAACTCGGTAGCAATCTTTCTCTTTGTATCAGCAATCAACCCATCCATACCTGTTACAAACAGATCATCTACATATAGTAGAAGCATCACTGGGTTGCCATTTTCAACCTTGTAGTAAAGGTTGGAATCTGCTTTACTCTTGGTAAAGCCCAAACTGGATAGAAAGCTGTCAATTCTACCATACCAGGTCCTGGGTGCTTGTTTCAAACTGTACATGGCTTTCTTCAATCTGCATACATGAGACTCCCTGTCATGTGTCTCAAAACCGAGTGGTTGTTCTACATACACTTCCTCTTATACTACACCATTCAAGAAAGCAGTCTTGACATCCATCTAGTGTATCTTCCATTTCATCACTGCAGCCAGAGAAAGTACCAATTTGATGGAAGTGTATCTGGCTACAAGTGCAAAGGTTTCTTCATAGTCTATTCCTTCATTTTGAGAGAAACCCCAAGCCACAAATCTTGCCTTGTATTTTTCAATGCCACCATCTGCAGCATGTTTGATCTTGTAGATCCATTTGGAAGTTACAACTAACTTCCCGTCTGGTCTTGGGACAACATCCCAAACATCATTCTTCATGATCAATTAGTATTCTTCAATCATAGCATCCTTCCATTCTTTTCGTTCTACCACTTCTTCATAACTGGAAGGTTCTTTATCAATGAAATCACATAGTAAAGCTACATACCCAGAGCAGGATCTGGTCCTCTTTCTTTCTCTGTGATTCTCTTCTGGAGCCCCATATCTTTCCGCACCTTGGATAATTTCTCGTACCCAAGCAGGTTTCCTCTTATGAGGATTCTTCTCCAGAGGTGGATCTACAAGTCTTTGTGGTTCTTCAAATTCTCGATCTTCTTCTTGAGTTTCTTCATTCATGGTTGTATCAAGAATTCTGGGTGCTTCTGCTTCTTCAGGTTCTTCAACAGGTCTCTTTCTGAATTTGTTGTAAGCTATGTCTTCATCAAATGTCACATCCCTGCTGATGTCAATCTTCTTGTATCCTGGGAAATATATTCTATAAGCCTTCGAGCTTTCAAAGTATCCCACAAATATACCCTTCTTTCCTGAAGGATCTAATTTAGTGCTCTTCACTTTTGGAATGTGGATGTACAAAAGACAGCTGAATATTCTGAGATGGCTGACTTCTAGTTTCTTGCCAGAGAAGACTTCTTTAGGAGTCTTGTTCTCGAGTACTCTATGTGGAGTACGGTTCTGTACATACACCATTGTTCTGGCAGCTTCCACCTAAAGATGCATAGGAAGATCTTGATCATGAAGCATTGCTCTTGCAGCTTCCATGACAGTTCTATTCTTCCTCTATGCAGTCCCATTCTGTTGTGGATTGTAAGAAGTGGACAACTCCCTCTTAATCCCTGATTCTTTGTATAGCTCTTTGAATTCATTTGAAGTGAATTCTCCACCATTATCTGATTGAAAGGTCTTGATCTTCTTTTCAGTATGGTTCTCGATCAAGGCTTTGAATTCCTTGAACTTAATGAATACTTCATCTTTGTTCTTCATGAAGTAAACCCATGTCTTCCTAGAAAAGTCATCAATAAAAGAAACATAATATGCATACCCGCTTAGAGATTTTGATGTCATAGGACCGCATACATTGGAGTGGATGATTTCCAAGTTTCCTTTTTCTTTGCTTTCGCTGCTTGGAAATGTCTTCTTTGTATTCTTTCCTTTCGCACATCCTTTGCATACCCCATCATGTTTTGCTTGGATTTATGGAAGACCTTCAACAGCTTTGATTGCAATAGGTAGTGCTCTGTAATGCACATGTGCAAGCCTTCTATGCCAAAGTTCACTTGGCTCTACTGTGTCATGGACAAAGGCTTGTTCTAGATGGCCCTTCAATTTGTACAAACCTCCTTCTTGTTCTCCAATCACTACCACATCATCGATAGTCTTTCCTTTTGGCCACATGATGACTTGACCATCTATGAATGCAACCCGCATTCCTTTTGCATCTAAAGCTGATATGGAGAGAAAGTTATTCTTGAGTCCTGGCACAAACAATACTTCTTTCATTGTTAGAGACTTTCTAGAGTCTAGCTTATAGGAAGATTTCCCCACTACCTTTTATTGGATATTGGTAGTCAACTCCTAGCTTCACCTTGTGAGGTGATTCATGTTCTGACAATCTCACAAAGGATTCCTTGAATCCAGTCATATGTTTGGAAGCCCCACTATCTATAAGCCAATCATCACTTCCATGTGTAATGTTACCTGTGAGAGCAGAGATCAGAACATATTCATCCTCGCTTGAAGAATCTTCACTTTTATATCTAGATCTCTTCTTGGATGGTTCATCATCCTCTGTAGCATGAGCATGGTGTCTTCTTTTGTTGCTCCTCTTCATTAGTTTCTGTTTCTTAGGACAATTCCTTGCATAGTGTCCTGCTTCATCACATGTATAACATATGATCCTAGATAAATCTTTTCTAGTGTTATCATTGTGAGAGTGCTTACCTTTGGAGCTATGAGATCTTATTTTGGTTGACTTGGAATGTGATTTGGAGTGTACTGTGAGAGCTTGATCTTCACTTCCCATCTTTTCTTCTCGAGCTGCTATATGAGCTTCTTCTTGAGAGCACTCTTCCCATAGTCTGCTGAACTTGACTAGCTTCTTTCTAGCACATATTCCTTGGATGAAAGAATCCCATGACCTAGGAAGGTCATTCAAGGTAGTCATCACGATCTCTGCATTTTCCACTTCTTCATCAATAGCTTCTAGTTGTTCCTTGATTTGAGAAACTCTTGTGAAGTAAGACTGGATTGTTTCTGCATTCTGAATCTTCACATTCTTCAGTTGGTTTCTCAGAGTCATCTTCCGGTTTATGTTCTTCCTTCCAAACAATTTGGTTAGGGCATCAAACATAGATTTAGGTGTCTTTAGGGAGGACACCTATGTTATGATATGGTCCTTAATAGAATCAGCAATTATTCTCTTTTCCATAAACAAATTCTTCTTATGCAAGGCCTTAGCCTCATCTCCCTCTGGAACTGGAACCTCCTCATGGATGTAGGAGTCCAACTCATTCTCTTCTAGGACCAGGGAGATCCTATACTTCCAAGCTTGGAAGTTATCAGCTCCCTCAAGCTTTTCATCAAGCTTGGTATGATGAGACATCTTAACTGAGAACCTCAAATGGAAATACAAAATATTTTAGATCTTACCAGGTCAATATGTCGGATTTGAAACTTGAGCTGAAATCCTGTAGAGTTGGTTCATGAGCAAATTATGGTTTTACTTTTTTGAAGTTCTGTCCACCCAAATGCCTTGAAATTTATCCCTAACTTCGATTTTGGGGAGGAGATCAATCCAAGCCTGGGCTCACTAAAAATTCCTCTTCTGTGAAAAGCCCTAATTTTCGCCAGCAGTGACATGTCCAAAACTAAAAAACCTCATAATTGGATTCTGCTTCGACAGAAAGATGCGCCCTAAGGAGGAGAGTTATTCCAGCTTACTTTTGATGAAAATTTGCGGAGAGAGATCCACAAAGTAGGAAGCCCTAGTTCCCACAGCTGCATAGTGTCTTCTTCTCAGGTTAGCTCTGATACCATGTTAGTTTTTCAACATTCAAGCTAGCATTATGTTAGGATCTTTATTGAGAGAACAACAAGTACATCAATCAAACACAAGAGACAATGAACACAGTGTTTTTCATCAGGGAAACCATAAATGGAGAAAACCCCGCAACTTCCTCAGAGATAGAATCAACACAAAAGG